>VMDO01003408.1:89895-144060 GCA_007922755.1 Pedetes capensis | reverse complement strand
CAGATCTCAGAAGCTAAGCAGGGTCGGGCCTGGTTAGTACCTGGATGGGAGACCGCCTGGGAACACCAGAAGCTGTAGGCTTGGGAGAAGGACCTGGCAACCCCCTCCCAAAAAGCAATCTGCCATTGAAAACCCTATGAACAGCAGAGAAGCACTGACAATAGTGTTTCCCCTGTTGTACAGAGGGTCGCTATGAGTCGGATGCCCGACTCGACGGCACCTAACAACAACAACAACATGAAGGAGGGAACTTTGAAGCCGGGCGCGGTGGCGCAGGCCTGTAATCCCAGAGGCTGGGGAGGTGGAGACAGGAGGATCACAAGTTCAAGACCAGAGGCAGTCTGCGTAATTTAGCAAGACCCTGTCTCAAAAAGCAAAAAAAATGGGGTAGGGGCACAGCTCAGCGGCCCAGCGCTCGCAAAGCATGCAGGCACGAGGCCCTGGGTTCAACCCCCAGTCCCGCAAAAAAAAAAAAAAGGAGGGAACTTTGAGAACTAAACACCCCTGAGTGCTGCCTTGGCAGCTTGAGAGCCCCATCTCCTTGGCTCTGTCCTCACTACTCTGGGCTACCTGAGGACCCTGGGCATTACTGAACAACCAATACCACTAAAGGGCAGCAGCGTCCCCTTCACTCAGTTCCTTCCCCTCCCTTTCCCAACTCAACGAAAAAGGTGAATCTGGACCTCCCCGGGAAGGCGAGACAGCCTTGAATTGACCGTTTTGAGTCAGGGTCCTTCTCAAAGCAGGCGACAATGAATGTGCAGAACCTCTGTGAACAATCAGGCTCAGCCTTCTCTCTCTTTCCTCCCTCCTTTTTGCTCTTTGCTCTGTCTCCATTTCACATCTCTCTGTCCTCAAACCACCTATTTCCTTCCTTATGGTTATCTCTTGGGGGAAGAGGCATGAGTTTCGGGGAAAATCTGTTCTCTTCATTCCCATGGTTAAAAACAGAATGTGGTACATTTATGATGAACGTGGTTGTGTTAGAATTAGGCACACACCTGTCTTCCTCATATGATTTTCTCCTTCTGGAAAGTTCACCTGTACCTATCCACTACTCCTGAAATCTTTGTCTCCCTAAATCCCACTTGTTCTTCAAGTTCTCTCCAGGTGCCTGCCTATGAATTTGTCCCATGTCCATGCACCTGGAGGTGAGCCTTTGTGGATCCTGTAGCCCCCTGGTGCTCACTACTCACATTCACCATCCTTCTTTTTGGTCTCTCCTACATGGGGGCAGCTTTGTGTCCCCACCAGGCTTTGGATTCCTGGAGGGCCAGGCTGAGCCTCTTCCTCCTTGTGATTTGCTCTTCAGTGGCTACTGAGATGACCAACAAAAACTAGCTAGTAATAATAACAGTGTCAGCTAAGAATGAGCATAAAATTCAGTAATTATTTAATTTTGCAGTACGGGGAATGGAACCCTTCCTTACACCTACTAGACTAGTGATCTACTGGTGACCTGCACCTCCAGTCAGTCAGGCATTTATTACAGCTGTTTAGCAGGAACTACTGTATACTCTCAAATCTAATCTGCACTATTGTGTGGTATTGTTTTTACAACATGTACACCTGGTAACATGTACACCTGGCAACTCACTCCCAAAAATCAATCCACCATTGAAAACCCTATGACTAGCAGAGAAGCACTATCAATAGTGTTTCACCTGTTGTATGTAGGGTCACTATAAGTCAGACACCAACTTGATGGCACCTAACAACAACAGCAGCACTTCTAAATTTTCCCAAAAACCAATTCTATATTTACAAATCTAATGCTCATATGATTCCAATCTGTATCTGATTTTTTATCCCCTAACACTGTTGAAAAGATACAGATTAGATTAGAGAATATTACAGTATTATTCTCTCTGTTTTACAGATAAGGAAACTGAGTCACAGTGAGTTTAGGGAAAGAGCTCAAAGTCACACATTTGTAAATGGAAGAAACAGTATTTAACATGTGTTGTCTGGATCCACAGTCCATGTCCTGCTGTGAGGTGAGATGTCCCAGCTGTCTGCAGTCCTCAGATGCTTTGGACACATGAGCAATCCTAAGGCATGTGGGCCACAGTCACGCTGCCTATGAGTGAGGGCTCAGTGGATGGGCCTTAGAACCCCAGGGTCACAGCCTCTCCTGAGGAACACAACTCTGGGCCATGAATCTTGGCCCAGATGCTCCATCTGTTTGGGGCTCTACCTCTTAAACAGCCCCATGCATTCCTCTTTGTCTTGAAACTTTTCCTCCCTTTGCAAAACTTGATTATTTAAATAGGAGAGGTTCCCATGCCAACATATATTTTGATATAATTGCTTGTACAAATTCATCTCTAGAATAAAAATCATTTCCAAGCATGGATGTAGGTGTATAGATGAAATAAGATTGACTATATATTGATAATTTATGAAGCTAAGTGATAGATACATTGAGTTCATTATACTCTTGTCTGCTTTTTATATGATTGAAATTTTCGATAAATAAGTTATTTAAAAAATTAAAAATAACTTTCATGCCTCAGGCCCTCTTGTAATGTAATTTTATTTACTCACGTTTTACCCATAGGCTGTGATTTCATTAAAGAATGTTTTATTTGTACAGATAAATATATTTTAATAATTTTAAACATATAAGCTTTCATATCCACAGAGACTAAAGAAAATAATGTTATCTATTCTACCTACTACTACTTGTTGACAATAGTGATTATAGTTATAATTATACTTTGGACTTGTAAGCAAATAGACTTAAGAATAGTCTTTTGTATATTTTCATGTTGATAGAGTTCTCTGTAGTCCAGATACCTGGTATGTTGCCTATTTATACTGAGAAATATAAATAAGTCACTCCTCTTCCTGTAATAATTGTAATGGTTGTATTTATGTGATTTGGACCACTAAAAACTCGGAAAGAACTAGAACCTAAAGAGGGGTGACTCCTGCTGCATGATGGAAACAGAGCTCAGAACAGACAGAGGGTCCCACTCATGTATCCACATACAGTAGTGGTCCCTAACATTTTTGGCATGAAGATCTGGTTCCATGGAAGACAATTTTCCACGGATAGGGTGGTGGGTTCGGAATGATTCAAGGGCATTACATTTGTTGTGTAAATACAGACAAAGCTTCACTGGTTCACTCCCTCACACACACGAGTACTGGTCTGCAGCTTGGAGGTTGGGGAACTCTGACACAGAAGATATTCTTTGACTTTGTCCCACAAGCATGGAGAGCTCAACATTCATTACCATAACCATCTGGCAATTCTGGGACAGTGCCTGCAAACACTCTTGCCACACACCCAGGTAAGTCAGTCCTTGGCTACATGTAACCAGGCACCAGCCCTGTCTGCCTCAGCTCAGACTGCACACTGCCTCACCCGGCTGAGCTCAAGCCTCCTTGTGTTTTTGTGTTTTTCAAATGCCATTCTGGGAATGAATTCCATCCCATTTTAATGAGTTTGAGATGCTGAGAACCAATTAGAACAGTCAGGGGAAAGTGCTTGGGGTGGCTGAACAGGAGAGGGAGCCTGTGAGCTTTCCAGGGCTGCCATAACACAGTCCCGCAGGCTGGGCAGCTTATAAAACAGGCCCTGATGGCTCAAAGTTATGGAGGGGAAGTCTGAGATCCACTTGTGGGCAAGGGCAGTTCCTTCTGGGGCTGAGGGTAGAATATGCTCTAGGCCTCCCTCCTTGATGGTCATTTTCTCCTTGTGTCGCTTCACACTATCTTCCCTTTCTGTATGTCTGTGGCTTGATTTACTCTTTTTATAAGGATGACAAACATATTGGTTTAGCGCCCAGATTAATGGTGCAATTTTAACTTAATTACCTCCTTAAAGATCCTTTTCTCAAACAAGTTTCTATTAAAGTAGTTGTTATTACTGTTAAGTACCTTCGAGTGTGTGTCAGACTCATACCTCATGTAAGGGACCTTACATACAATGGGCAAAATAGTATTATCAGGGCATCTCTGCTATTCATAGGGTTTTCAATGGCTGATTGTTTTTTGGTAGTAGGTTGTTGGGTCTGTCTCCCAAGCCTACAGCACCTGGTGTTTCCAGGTGGTCTCCAGTCCAAGTACTAACCAGGTAAGACCCTGCTTAGCTTCTGAGATCTGACATGATCAGACACCACAGTGATATGGCTGCAGGCATTAAAGTAGTAGGGTTTGCATTTCAACATATGAATTTGGGGGTGCGGGTGCACAATTCAGGCCAGAACATTTGGAAAGGATTTGAAGTGGATTGCAAATATAGGTCATCCTTTTGGTAAGACCCTGCAGAAGTAATTTAACTTCTGTACTCTTCAAAATTTTCACAAATAAAATCAATCTAAACTTTTTGTTTGATCTTAATTCATCAAGTAATCTCTTTACAAAATGATGAGTTCACCAAAAGTTCAGTATTCTCTTTTTGCATTTTCCTTTTCTATCTTTTAAATCATTTTTCTTATATAAATACTTCTGTCCCTCCATATCTATGTCCATGGAGTCAACTAACTTCAGAATGAAAACATTTTTTAAAGTTACATCTGTAGTGAACACTACATTCTGTAGTGTACAGATTTTTTCTTGTCATTATACATATGAACTATGTGTTGTTGTTGTTGTTGTTGTTGTTGTTGTTAGGTGCCATCCAGTCAGCTCTGACTCGTAGTGACCCTTGTGTACAGAAAGAAATATTCCCTGACACTGTGCCATGTCTGGCACTATTGTCAGTGCTTCTCTACTATTCATAGGGTTTTCAATGACTGACTGTTTTAGGAGTGGGCTCCAGGTCCTTCTCCCTAGCCCATAGCACCTGGTATTCCCAGGTGGTCTCCCATCCAAGGACTAACAGGTCGACTCTGCTTAGCTTCCAAGATCAGGTGGTATTGGATGCCAGGGTGCTATGGCTGCAGACATCTATAC
The DNA here is from genome assembly GCA_007922755.1 of Pedetes capensis. Lineage (NCBI taxonomy): Eukaryota > Metazoa > Chordata > Mammalia > Rodentia > Pedetidae > Pedetes > Pedetes capensis. Next base: position 139,155 of record VMDO01003408.1, on the reverse strand, counting down.
ATAGTTCATGTATGGATGCATATGTATATGATGTACTATGTATAGATAATTTATATTCTGTCAATACAGTATTATAAGCAACCCAGAGATGATTTAAAGTAACAGGAACATGTGCATAGGTTGTAACCAAATTCCGTGCACTTTATATGGGTTCTTGAGAATTCTCGTATTTCACTATGGCTTAGGGATACTGAAGGAAGACTCTGGATAAATATGACCCAACTTCTGCTAAACCTCAGATCTGCATCTCCACCTTTTTGATGTACTTTTCTTCTAATTCTCTAAAGCTAAAAATCCTGTGCAAAACACTCTCAAATATCCTCCTTAGCTCCCATGGTGATGTTATCAAAACCAAGTGCCCACAACAGAAGCTATATTGCTGAGCTCTTCCATCTAAGTGCAAATTCATCCTCCATATGTGTCCTGTGTCTTGCAAGACCCATTTCCTCTCTCAGCTCATCCTCCTGAGTTTATGCTATTCTCATTTCTGCAGGAGGAAGCACCCTGAGTCCCAGCTGTGTTTGTTAAAACAAGAGAAAACTCAGCAAAGTACCACAGACACTCAGGCGCCCACACCAGCCACTGGTGGAGCTGATTTGTTTCCAACATTGCAACACATGTTTCTAAATTGACTGTGCCCTGTCACACTCCCATAGCATGTGAGAGGGTTCCCGTGACCCCACCTCCTTGCCTTTGAGGGCCACCTCTCTTTTTAGTGATGGCATTCTGATGGAGGTAGAGTTCCATTGCTTCTCTTATTTCCCAGCATGTCCTATTTTTCTTTGTTGTTTGTTTATGTTTACATTTGAAGATTTTTTGATGTCTAATGACCTGAACTGTGTGTTCATTATAAAGAGGAAGTACACAGGAGGTTGGGAGCCCTGGGCATAGAGTGGGGCTTGTGAACTGTAGAGTGAATTGGCTACGCTGTTCCTATGTGGATCCCCTGACGCTGGTGTCTTTCCCTGAACGTCTTTAGAATTTCCCCTTCAGTGGTCAGCCTCTCTGAGAAGAGACAGTTCTAAATTCTGCCTGGAGATGAGGCCTAGCAGCCAGATGGGGTAGAGAGGGCTGAGGGTCCCCAACATCCTTGTGCACACACTCAGCATTCCCCAGTTCACAAATCTACCTACCTACTATCTTACCACCCCAGAGAAACAAATCTCTCCTGTTTGGGGGCAGGTTCTGTGGCTTAATTGTTTTCTGTTCACCTTTCTAGACAGCAGCCTTACCACTGTGGCATCTGATTCTGTCGAATCTTGTAAGCTAAGCAAGGTCGGACCTGGTTAGTACTTGGATGGGAACACCAGGGGCTGTAGGTTTCGGAAAAGGACCCAGCAACCCACTCCCAAAAAACAATCAGCCATTGAAAACTCTATCAACAGCAGGGAATCACTGACAATAGTGTTTTGTTTGTTGTACATAGAGTTGCTATGAGTTGGACCCCTACTCGATGGCACCTAACAACCACAGAATTCACCTTTTAACTAAATTTACTTTGTTTTTCTAATTGCCTCCCTCGGGCAGTTAAAAAGTCATGTCTTCAGTCATATTGATTTCTTACACCTGACCACGTCATTAGCACAATTAAATATATATCACTCTTACAGAAGATTATTGGGGCCTTTAATGTATCAGGTAGGCATTCCATAGAGCAGAGAGTGTTTAGTATGCGACATTTCCCACCTTTAATTATAGATTCCCCTTCACTGCACAACACTGGTATTTGGGAAAGTCTTTGGGAGGTAGGGCTGATCCTGATATTCAAAACCATTACATGGAATCAAAGGCACATCATTACATATCTTTATCTAAGTCCTTTCTGTACTGCTGTAGCAGAATACCTCAGACTGGGCCATTTATAAACAGTAGAAGTCCATTTCTCATGGGTTGTGGAGGCTGCAAAGTTCAATATCAAGGTTCTGACATCTGGAGAGGGGATTCTTGCTGTGTCATCTATGGAGGAAGGAAAAAGGACAAAAGAGCAAGAGAAAAGAGGGGTAGGAAGGAGGAAGGGGCTGAACTCACCCTTGTATCAGGAACCCTGATACTCCTGTAGCGAGGGCATTAATCCAGTCATGACAGCAGAGTCCTCAAGACCTACTTAGCTGTTGATGGGCCCACCTCCCAACACTGTTGCACTGGGGAATATGTTTCTGACATAGAGCTTTGGGAGACTCATTCAGCCTATAATGACCCTGTCTTCTCCTCCAGCACCATTGCCTGGCTCCATAACTTTGCTTGTGCTTTCCCTGCACCAAGCACGCTCTTCTGCCCTTCTCAGTTCTCATTCTCTCATTAGTCTTCTCTACCATGTGCTGTTTCCTCTTCCAGCGTCCCCAGTCCACTGGAACCCTTTTCCATCACCTTTGTAATGGGAGAACAGTGAGCAAAAGCGATGCTGGGCTTCCCATTGGAAGAACAATGGAGCTCTTGGCAGGGTAGCCAAGGCACACAGGAAAGGTCTGGGGAAAACGGAGGTTCTGAGTCTCACATGCCAGCTAGGCTCCCCATCCACATCACGCCACTCCTGGCTTGGACCCCAGGAAGCCTTTCCAGAGTGTGGTGTAGGAGCTGATCTCACAGAGGAATACAGAGAGTTCTTTCTTGCTTGTTTCTCCTTGTTTTCGAAGAGTCTATTCTGTTCAGAAAGCTGTGAGCATCAGGGTACTGGCTCCCTGAGAGGCCCTCTTCCATTGCTGATTGCAGATTCTTTCAAAAGGATTGTGTATGGGCATTTTAAAATAGAACACTGAATTGAGAATATTTTGAAAAATAATTGACTCAAATTTTTATTTCTTGACTTTTACTGTTTAAATGATGATTTTGAAAGATTAAACTTATGCTGTTTATAATGTGTAGTGTATGTACCAATATTGCCTATAATAAAAGATTTTATATAGAGATGAAAAAATAAACTAAAGCATTGATGATCATATGGCTCAATGTTCAACATGCATCAAGGCTAAGCAAGAACTCATAGCCATCTCTTAATACTGGCTAAGGTTGGGTCTCAAAGAAACTGGAGCTTTGTATTCAAAGGAGAAATCACTGGAACATTTTGAATTTAAGGCATGCAGGGTTTCACATGCTGCGTTTGCATTGTTCAGCTGTGGTTGGCTGACCTCTCTCCTCCCACAGCTATGGCAGACTGTATTGAGCACTGAAGGGGTTGCTTTAGAAACAGCTTCCAGGACCCCAAACAATTTTCTAAATAAAAGGCTGACCAAGACCTTCACTATGTCTGATTATTTGACCTGTTCCAGTCCATTCTTCCCCATGCTCACATCATTAAATATTTTATTTCTCTGCTTAAAATGTTTTCAGGATTCCCACTCAGGACCCCTTGTGTGTTACACACTGCCCCTGCAGCCTGATGCTTCCTATATTGTCACTATTCACATGGATTCCCTGGGGGTCCCTTAGCCTCCTGTGCCTACTAGGCCTCCATCCTGTCCTCAGTCTGAAATGCCCACCTCCTGTCCCTAACATTTTACAATGTAAAAATAAGATAACATAAAATTGTCACTTTTGCCATTTCTATGTGTATATTTGTTTCCATGGCACTAAGCACATTCAGATGCCTTTCAACCATTGCCATTCTTCATCTCTAAAATTTTTCATCACTGAAAACTAAACCCTGTGTTTACCCATTATATACTAAGTCCTCATCCCCTATTCCCCCAGCTCCTGAGAACCACGCTTATAATTTCTGTGTCTATGAATTTGGCTTTTCTAGGACCTTCATATAAGTGGAATCCTGCAGTATTTGTCCTTCTCTTATATGATATAATCCAGCTAATCTATGTCATTTAAGTGGAGCATTTATGAACATCTATATTTAGGATTATTATTGAGTGGAATATGATGTTTTGTGTAATTTTTATTGGTTGTTTTCCTAATTGATTTGAGCATTGATTGTTCTTTACTTTCTTCCTTGCTTATATTAGGGGTTTGCTGGTTTACTACATTATATATCCTTGCTTCATTCTTAGCTTTCATTTGTTCATGTGTACTTCTCATGGGATTTATTCATTCCTACATTCTTGTGTGTGTGTCTTTTATTCTTCTTTCTCTGTGTGTAAGAATCCTTAAATATCATTTGCAATGCTGGTTTGGTAGTAATTAACTGTGTTTAAGTTTGTGTTTATCTTGGAAGGTCTTTATTTCTCCATCTACTTTAAAAGATAACTAGCCATCCTTGGTTTACAGTTACTTGTGTTTAGAGCTTGAAATATATCATTCCATGCTTTTCTGGCATTTAGAATTCTTCCTGAGATGTTTGCTGTTATTCTGATGGGTTTACATTTTTAATGAGCTTACATTTTTCTCTTGAAGCTTTTAAAATCATTTCTTTGCTTTGTAGTTTCAGTTTTCTAACTATAACGTGAGGTAAAGAGGATCTTTGCTGGGCATGTCTATTTGGAGTTCTGGATGCCTCTATTGTTTGGGTGTGTATTTCTTTCCCTAGATTTTGGAAGTTTTTGCTATCACTTCATTGAATAGATTTTCTTTGTCATTAGATTTAGTCTCACCTCCTTCTATACCATGGATTCTTAGGTTATGTCTGTTTATCTTGTCACATAATTCTTGGAAGTTATGGTCATATTCCTTTATTTTTTCTATGTTGGAGCCTGAATATTACATTTCTTCTATTTTGTCTTCTACTCCTGATATTCTTTCCTCAGCTTGATCCAGTTGGGTGGTCTTACTTTCAACTGTGATTTTTATTTGGTTCCTTGTGTTTTTCATTCCCAATATTTGTTTGCTTTTTTTGAAGATCTCAATTTCTTTGCTGAGTTTTTCTTCAAATTTAGATACCTTTTGTCAATGACACAAATTATTTTACTCATTTCAGTCATTTGTTTATTTGTGTTTTTATGTCACCTATCATACATAGACTTAATTCTTTGTCTAGCATTTCAAACAATTCAATATCTTTGGTTTCATTTATTGAAGAGTTGTGATTGTTTGAAGGAGTCTCATCATCTTACTTGTTCACATTTCATGTATTTCTTTACTGGGATTATTGCATGTATTAAGATTATTGGCTCTTCCTGATTTATTTGGGAGAGTTATTGGTGAACAGTCTTCTTTTGAAGTCCTGATTCCCAGTATCACTCAGGTAAGACAAATCAATCTGTTGCTAAATTAATAACTCTGACCAAAACCATATTTTTAATTTCAGTTAAATTAATTCACAGCCAGCTAATGCTTAGCAAATTACTTTAGGAGAAGAAGTGGTAGGAATAAAGTAGAGTATGTTTGGGGGTTAGAAATTAATTGTGGTAGTGGCTGGGTGCGGTGGCACACGCTTGTAATTCCAGATGCACAGGAGGTGAAGGCAGGAGGATTGAAAATTCGAGACCAGAGGCAGTCTGCATAACTTAGTGAGACCTTGTTTCAAAAAGTAAAAAAAATGGGCTGAGGGTGCAGCTCAGTGGTCCAGCACTTGCAGAGCATGCAAGCACAAGGCCCTGGGTTCAACTCCCAGTACCGCAAAAAAAAAAATAATAATAATAATAATTGTGATAATATCAATAGCAGAGGATGAAAATCAGGGAAGGAGCTGGTAGAGTAAGAAGAGAGAACAGGATTGGACAGGAGAAAGGGAAAGATCAGGCAGAAAGAAGAGTGTTAGGTAAGAAAAGAGCAGAAGAAAATATAAATCTGCTTTTACACTGCAGAAAAATATTTTATTGTTGTTGCTGCTGCTGCTGCTGTTGTTGTCGTTGTTAGGTGCTGTCAAGTTGCGTCTGACTCATAGTGACCCTGTGTACAGCAAAACAAAATACTCCCTAACACTATGCCATGCCTGGCACTATGTCAGGGATTCTCTGCTATTCATAGGGGTTTTAAGGTCTAATTGTTTCAGGATTGTTTTCAGTAATGGGCTGCCAGGTCCTTCTCCAATTTTTGTAGTGCTGGGGATCAAATCCAGGCTCTCAGAGCATGCAGAGCAGCACTCTACCAAGCTAAACACCAGGCCACCCAGAAAAAATATATATAAGGTTATATAAACTTTCCAAGAGGCATAACAAACACAAAAATGAAAGTTCTTTTTTTTAACAAATAAACTTGTGTTCACCTGACAGTGAGAGTACTGTAACCAAATCCTAAGATAACCTGAAAGGAAAAAAGAAAAAAAATTTAGAAAATGAAAAGAAAAAAGAAAATGCAAGTATAAAGGAAGAAAGAAAAGAACCCATGTCTGAGTGTCTATACTCTTATCTACTGTTGACTTGTCCTGTCTAAGAGCCTGTTGTCCCATGGGATTTGCAATCATAGCCCCCACTGCCACTAAAGTCAGGTTTACCCACTCTGGGCATATCTTTCTAAATTCTCGAGACATAGGATCCTCAGGCACCAGCACTGATGCTGGCAATGTGACCACCCTTATTGCCATGGATGAACTTACAAAATACAGACGTGCTTCCTTTGTTTTTCTGCATGTGTACACTTCAAGATTTCAGGCACCACCATTGCTGCAGCAGAGGCACCACCAATATTGAGTTAACAAAGTGCAGTCACACTTCCCATTTTCTCAGCACAGAAGCACTTCGAGCAGTCAGGCACTGCTGCCACTGTCACCAACACCATGGACACCACCCAAGCAGAGTTTACAAACTGCCAGCACACTTCCCTAATTTCATGACATCTACACCCTTCAGGCACTGTTATCACTGGGGATGTGGCCACTGCCAAACTCAAGTTTATAAATAGCAGGTGTACTTCTCTATTTTCTCAGCACTGGTCACTTCAGGAGTCCTGTCCTCTCTGTGAATGTTTCATGAAGCCTGTAATTTTGTGTCTCTTGGCTCTCTGACGTATACCAGGTCCCCACTTACCACTCCCTAGTAGGTCACTTTTAGGAGGTCTGCTTCCTCAGGGGAGGGAGGTCTTTTGTTGTGTTCTTCCGAGGTTAAGGAACTCTAAAGTGGGCTTTTTTCTCTAATGCTGAGTTTTCACTCTGTTGGAAGTCACGCTAGCTCAGATGTCTAGGCTGAATTTGGAGCATGTAAGAGCTGAGGGGTTCTTTTCACCTGGATGAAGTGCTTCCCTTGTGGGGGAATGGCGCCTCCCTGCCCCTGCCAGGTTTAGAGCTAGTGTGTGGGTGCATGCTGTTTTGTTCTTTCTGTTCCAAAGTCTTTTTCTATGTGAATACAGTTGTGTTAACACCTTTATTATTTCCAATGTTGCATTCTCTATTTTCTTCTCCTGTGTTTCTCTTTCTTCTCCTATGTTTTCTCTTTTCTACTATGGGATTTTTCATTTACAGATTTGCAGAGGTACAGGGAGACAACTTGTAATCTGCCATCTCAATTCTCTGCTATGAATTTTTGGAGATAAAATTCATCCCTTTTCCGTCAGATTCCTAATGGAGAAATGCCTATGGACTACTCTTTTTTATTATTATTAATTTTTACTATTTAATGTTTAATGTACAAATTATTACTAAGTTTTAATTAGCATACAGTATAATGGGTTTGATGATGGCATTTGCATACAATTGTATTATGTATTTTGCTCTTATCCACCCATTCTATACCCACCTTGTTTCTCCCTACCCTCTTCTGTTTGTCCCTCCCCCCTCCAGATAGTCCCACTTTTACTTTCAAGTCTCATATATGTATGCTTTATCTTGTTTTAAATTTGATGCTGAGATTTAAATGCAGAGCTGCATGCCTATTGGCACTGAAAGTAAACATGGACCAGTTTCATGAGACCTGTATATTCTTTACTTTCAACTGAATCCAGCAGCAGTTGACTTCCTCCCTAGGATACAGGGGAATGAAACAAGAGAGGATGAAGAAAGATGAGGCTCAGCAGCCTTCAGCCCAGCAGGAGGCACTTTGAAGCCAGGATTTCAGTGAGCAGCAGGAGGGCTTTTGGCTGGTAGAGGCACCAGGAAGGGGATGTGAGCAGCCTGAGATCCCTGCCCCTTGTTCACCCCCAGTCACAGAAGAACTGAAGGAGGATACATCAGAAAATACTGATACCACTTAAAATGATGACCGATGTGCTGAATCCCAGATAGGTACCATAATTCATGGCAACGTTTGTAAACTTCTAATGTTTAATTTTGTTTAGATTATGATAGTTAAAATGCCTTTGACCACATGCAGGCATATCAACACTGCCCAGTAGGACATTGAACCCACAGTATTTGTTAACTTAAAAAATATAGAAATATAGAGAACAGAATAAAATTACCCATAATCTTGCCACCCAAGCACCCACAGCTGACATTTTAAAAGTGATTCAAAACATCACATGCACAGTGTTATAATATTCAATGGAACAGAAAGATGCAAAATGAAAAAAAAAGCAGCAAAATTCCACCACCCATCCTCCCTCCAACTCTGCTTCTTCTCTTTCGAGATGATCATGGTTAATAACTCTGTTTGCTTTCTTCCAGGAGAAATGCAAGTGCTGGCTTCCCCCCATCCCTTGTCTCTCTCTATCTCTGTATCTCTTTCATTATCTCAGATATCTCTATGTATACCTAGGTATGTAAGTGTATACACATATGTAGACTTTTATTTTAACAAAGAATCTTATAGGATTACTATTTATATGCTAAGAATGACAGAAGTTATTAATGAGATATACGAGGAGGACCCACGACTCCCTGTGGCATTAGGCAGATTTTGTTAAAAGTACAGTGAACAAATAATAAAATCAGCATGATGTTGATAATATGTCTTTTTCCCTGTAAGTACTCCTTCTGATATTTATCCTCCTATAAGTAATCATAGATGATGGAGGGTGGGTGACTTGACTCCATAACTGGCAGCAGTTGGACTCTCCCTTGTTTTCCTTGCTTCCTTGAGTAAGGGCCTCCCAGTCAAGCAGCCAGCTGAACCACCATTATGCCAGCACCAGCAGTTCTGAACACTTCCTAGATGCTTTGAGGAAGCCATGTGACAACTGCCGCTGCAGCATAACTCCAGCTCCTGAAGGTGCAACCCCAGCCATGTCTATTTCAAATTTTCAGTTTGCACTAGACTTTCTGTCATTGAAAGCCCCAGTGAACTCTAGATGACCCTATTGCTAATACAAGCCAGCGAGAGGACTTCCCTGGTGACATAACAGAGAGTCTTCTGCAATGGTGCAAAAGAGGCAATGCTGTGATTGGTGTAAACGTGAGCCTTCATTTGCATGAAAAGTTTGCTGTGATTGGTGCAAACATCCCCTTTCTTACTATATAAGAATGTTGTTAGCCGGGCGCGGTGGCGCACGCCTGTAATCCCAATGGCCTGGGAGGCTGAGGCAGGAGGATTGCAAGTTTGAGACCAGAGGCAGTCTGCATAACTTAGCGAGACCCTGTCTCAAAAAGTAAAAAAAAAAATATGGGCTGGAGGTGCAGCTCAGTGGTCTAGCACTTGCAGAGCATGCAGGGGCGAGGCCCTGGGTTCAATCCCCAGGACCGCAAAAAAAAAAAAAAAAAAAAAAAAGAATGTTGTTCAACTTACTCAGCCAGTGAGCTGGGAGACACCCTTCTGTGGTGCCTCCCCTTGTGTTGCAACATTAGGCCCAAAAATAAGGCCTCTCTTGAGTGGTCTTTTTGTCTCCTTTTAGGAGAATGTGCTGAGCTGGTATCATGAAGAAAGAAACAAAGACAGAGTGACAGAGACAGCAATGGCAAGGAAAAGAGTAGCAGGGCAGCAAAGCAGCTGGTTCATACATCTATTTAAACAGGATATCAGCCAGCTGTCTTGATGGCAGGAGGAGAGCAGTCACCAGGCAGCTCTGACAAATGGGCCAGAGCGGAGCTGGCAACTACTAATGAACAGCAAGGAGACCGTGCTGCATGAGGAGGCCCTGCTGACTAACAAAAAGCACAGCTCAAGGATTAGGCAGGAGCAGAGCTGGGATCCACTGTAACAATCAGCCAGAGGTAACATGAGAATCCAGAGCCTCTGCTAATTTATGGAAAGTAGGGTGTGGCCTTAGTGTCACCAAGGATCAGGAAAAATGGAGATAAAAACCTGTGCATCTCTGACAGTGGCCTCAAGGTTCCCATGGGAACCACACCCTGAAAGGGGCAGAGTCTACTAATTGCCAGGTCAAGCAGTAACAGTGGCAAGGCATTGATAACTGCAACCGACAGCTGCAAAAGAGGCAGGGCTGCAGTATCAGTGGTCAGCAGCAACACAGAAGGATGACAATAACAGCCTCCCTAACCGTGGCAACAGTGATAGCAGTAAGAGGCAACTGAAGGGTTCCCAAGAGTAACCAGGGCAGGAAGCACAAGGACGATGGAAGCAGAGAGGAGATGAGAGACAGCAGAAAGCTAAAGCTGAGTGATGGGAGGCTACAAAGAGCTGAAGAAGAGACACGGGGGGCCCTAGTTGCTAGAAGAGTTCCATAGAGCTGTCAAGTCATTAGGATATCTGCCCAATTGTCACAAATATGCACAAAGTTTCAGAGACTGAGTGTGCACACCCAGAGGAATATAGATCTCATTAACCACTGTTCCCATATGTGGAATTATCATTTGTCATATTAGGTTAAATAAACACATTACTAAAATTACTTCACCTGCAGCTGTATCACTGTGGCATCCAATCCTGTCAGATCTCAGAAGCCAAGCAGGGTCAGGCCTGGTTAGTATTTGGATGGGAGACCACCTAGGAACACCAGGTGCTGTAGGCTTGAGAGAAGGACCTGACAACCCACTCTCAAAAACAAACAAACAAACAAACAAATCAGCCATTGAAAACCCTCTGAATAGCACAGAAGCACTATCGATAGTGTTTTGCCTGTTGTATGTAGGGTTGCTATGAGTCGGACACCTACTCGACAGCACCTAACAGCAACAACAAACTTATTTCACCTGTCTGGTGTTGCTTTTTTAATATGTCTCCTAGAAAATTTAAAAGTGCACATGGGTCTGTTTTGCATATCTCCTGGTGGCCGGCTGCAATGTCACAACCACTGATGAACAGCAAGGAGACAGTGCTGCATGAGGAGGCCCTGCTAACTGACAGAAAGCACAGCTCCAATGATTAGGCAGGAGCTCAGTCCCTAGTGCTCCATCTCCAGGCCTGGAGACCTCTACATGGTCTGGCCTGGGACAAGCCCTTGAAAAGTATGTTTACCAAATGGTAATGACTGGTGCTAATGAGACCTGAAAAGAGTCCTGTGCCCTTTTCCCAAATTGAGCTCAATTCATCATGTTTAGCAAAGAAGTTCCCCAAACAGGGCAAGACTGGGTGTTGTTGGATCTCCTGAAACGCCATCCTGCCATGGGGAACATTGAAGATGAAGGTGCATCTGACTCATGTCATGGTGTTTTCAGTCACATCATATCGTTGTGAAAGCTGGACATTGAACAGAGGAGACAGGAAAAGAATTGATGTTTTTGAATTATGGTGCTGGAGATGTCTATTGAATATACCATGGACTGCCAAAAGAACCAACAGATCTGTCCTAGAAGAAGTGCAACCAGGGCTCTCCTTGGAAGCAAGGATTTGGCCAGACTGTGTCTTACATATTTTGGATATGTAGTCAGGAGAGACTAGTCCCTGGAGAAAGACATCATGTTTGGGAGAGTGGCAGGTCAGTGATAAAAATGAAAACCCTCCTCCAGATGGATTAACACAGTGTCTGCAACAATGGGCTTAAACATAAACAAGAAAAAATCGTGTGCCTGGCACAGAATAAGGAAGTCCTTCAATCTGCTGTACATAGGGTTGCTATGAGTCAGACTGGACTGAACGGCACCTACCAATAACAACAACATGGGGAGCCCTAGATCTTGACCCAAAGCTCAAGGACCCTAGGAATCCAGAAGTCCCTTTGCCCCTTTTGTGGAGAAATTGTGTTTGGAAGTCATAGCCTTTCCGGGGCCTAGAGAGGTGACAACTTTGTGAAGACCAAGGTTACCTAGGCTTGGGATCTCAGGAGGGTCAAGAGAGGCAGCACCTTGGGGAGGGACAGAGCTCAGGGACAGGGATGGCCTGGAGGGGAGTGGGAAAGAGGGGGAGACAGAGAAGAGAGGCTGAGCTGGGGGAGGACAAAGGGACAAAGGAGGAGGGGCCAGGCCTGGGGGAGGAGGCCCAGAGTGGGAGAGGAGGAAGCAGAAAGCAGGAAAAGGCAAATCCCTGGGAGGGATAGGTGGGGAGGCCTGGCCACTGGGCCCAGCAGGATAAAAGGGCAGCAGCAGGTACTGGCAGCCTCTGGGTCACGTCCCCTCTGTCCTCTGCATCTGCAGCTCTTCTCCGGCCTCACATTGCAGCCAACCATGGCCAGGACCCTGTTCAGCCTGCTGCTCCAGCTGGCCACCTTGCCCTTGTCCCTGGGTGTGAGCCTCACAGCTGGCTCTAGGCCCTCGTGACAGTGGCTGGTGGACAGCCACGTGGAGGTGGACATCCCCAGTGAGGAGGTGCAGCAGGTGCTGGACTTCACAGTGAACTTTTGCAACCAGGATGATGATGACCTTCACCTCAGCCATGTGCTGTGGGGGGTAGGCACCAGAATGCAGGTGTAGGTGAGCCCACCCAGGGGACCCGAATCAGGGCCGGTGGGTCACTCAGAGCCTTCTGCCCATGTCCTCTGTCCTGCCTTCACCTCCTTTCTGCTCCCACCCAGGTGCCTCTGTAGGTGTCACTCAGTGTGCATTGCGGGGCCGGTTCTGATTCACCCAGGGTGGGGATGCGCCCATGCATCCCACACAAGCTTTGCCCTGGGTAATTTTCTGGTCCCCATTTCCCTTCTCAGGCAAGTCCCTGCTGATATGATTGTCCCTTACTTCTGTTTTCAACTGCGAGCCGGTCAGAGGTGCCTCTTAGCTCCCTACCTCCAGCCTAGTCTGTGTCTCCTATGAACTAAATGGCAGAGGAAACACCCCACAGCCGCCTTCCCTGACGATCGCTCAAGCCCCATTTCCTTCCCCTTCCTTTCTGACAGTGCTTCACAGCACCCCTGTACATCCTTTGCCCCGACCCCTCCAGGGTTAAGGTTCAGCCTTGTTTGCTCCTAGCCCTTCACTCTCCCCATGTGCCACACGGCCTGTGTCCCACTACAGAACAGTACATAGTGACTCGGCCACGAAAGCATTGCACAGCACCAGTTTATGTGTTTCTTGAAAATTCCATGGACTCAGGCCACCCCTATTTCCCCTGCTGCAGGAATCACCTGGCTTTGTCCACCTTGGATGTGTCCTGCACTTCCTGTACACCATGGTCATCGCGGCCTATGTGCCTCTCAAAAAAGGCAGGAACTTGGAGGGAAGCGTAGGCCTGATAGACCAGAGGGTCTTTGAGCCTCGTTTTACAGATGGGAAAACAGATGGCAGAGGAGTCCCGGGGCTGGCTCCTGGTTCCACAGGGCCAGGTCTATAGCCCTGTCCCAGGGTCCTGTACCTGTCCTTCCCCACAGTTCTGACACTTTGAGTCTGAGGTGCCCTGTGGCCAGTGGCTAAATTCCAGTCTTCAATCACAATGGAAGACACGGACGTGCAGGACACTCTTGACACAGATTCCTGTGAACAACCACAGTGACCAGGAGCATTTGGAGGGTGTCTTCCTATTTGGCCCAAACCCCTGTGTGTGAAGCAATCCACTTCTGACTGTGAGATGAGAGATGAAACATGTGGGTGACAAAGGGAAGGGTGGCCTGCTGGTGACTGGAATTTAGCTGGTGGTTAATCATCACACCTCTCCTTCCTAGAATGGCCAGCAACGCCACCACCTGAGCCCTGGGCAGCATAACCTACTTAGTCCCTGGCTGAGGCCCAGAGCCTGGGCTTTGTGCACATGGCAGCGCTGGGCTCCTGGCTCAGGGAGCTGTTTCTCTGCCTGCACCCTGGGGCTCCCCACAGCTTGGTTTCCCTCCTGAATCCAGGGTAGGTATTAGGAGGCCCCACCTTCCTGCCTCTCCTCTTACTGGGCTACACGAGACACCTGATCACAGTCGCTGAGAAGAAAAGAAGTTGCAGGCAGGGCCTGAGGCCAGCCCTTCAGAAGGAATGGCTCATGGGCTTTATGGGTGATGGTTTTGGCAGCTCATGTATGGAGGCCTGAGCCCTATACAAACATTAACTCCATAACATAAAGTAACTGCAGGCATCTGAACTTCAACAGTGTTGTAAGTGAATCCTGCTATTTCCTTATAGATTTTGGCTGGGATAAAGTATACCTTGGCTGGAGTTTGCCTCAGTTGGTAGAGTGCTGCTCCACACTTTATGAGGACTCCAGTTCGAACCTCAGCACCACATAAATAGGAGAAGGATGTGACAATGTACTCCTGAAACAATCCTGAAACAATCAGCCACTGAAAACCCTACTCAATAGGACTTGACCAGATTCGAAAACACTTCACAACAACAAAGTATACCTTGGACGTGGAGATAGGCAGAACCACATCGACCAAGTCCCAGCCCAACTTGGCTGACTGTCCTTTCCATGAACAGCCCCATCTAAGGGTATGTAGTAATAACGGCCAGGGCCAGTCACACAGGCAGAATTCTGTGAGCACCTATTTGTATACATGTGTGGGTGTGTGGGAGGGTGTGTATGCATGGGAGGACACGCCAGTATAGGAGTGTGGTGACTCAGGAATAGGTGCACGCAGATGTGGTGCCTGAGAGTTCAGGCAAATGCAGATATGTGCCTGTTGGGGGGTGGGGTCTGTGTGAGCACGTGATTAATTTGATTGGCACTGTGAGTTCACCCTGGGAATCAGGGTACTGGGAGGACAACCCTCCCTGCTTTGGGCTATGGCCTGGAGTGCTGGAGGGGCAGCTGCAGGAAGGAAAAGGGCTCTGTTTAATCTCAGCCTGGGCCACCCACATACACCCATGGCCAGCTGGACAGATTAGCGCCTGCACGTGGAGAAACCTCTCCAGGCTGCTCCATCCTCCACTCCACACTCTCTGTTGTGGGGTCTGGTTCTCTTGACAGCTTGGCTCTGAGTCCCCTCCCCACAAGGCCTCTTTCAGGGGTGAATCCCATGTCAGCCCCCTGCCTGTGCCCTCTGAGTGCTGCCCAGGCTCTGGAGGTGGGGACTCTGCATGGAGCCTTCTCCCTGGCCCCGCCCCTCTGTGGCTTCCAGGCCTCCCATTGGCTACTCCTCACAAGGTGGCGCTGGGATAGGATGACAGGGAATCCCGTAAGAGGGAGGAGGCACACGCCATCTGGAGGATTTGGAACAGTGGGAGCGTTAATGAGCAGACACTGCAGAAGTGAACTGAATGTGGTAGGACTCAGTAGGGGCTGTGGAGACCAACGATCTCTCCTGAGCCATTCTACACCCCGTTCTGGTATCTCCTGGCTGGGCACCTTCCTTTTAACGGCAACCACACTAATTGTCCCTCTCTTTTCCCTCTTGGAGAAAGAACTCTGCTCCTTCCAGATCTGCACCCCTCCCTGACTCCAAAAAATGTCCATGATAGACTATGGGTGCCCTAGTGCCTAAGGCAGCAGGACTTCCTGCTGGCGGCCCCTTACCCTGTCCCCTGAAGAGCCCTGGACTTAGCTGGAGCCCAGGCCTGGATACAGCTCCTCAGGGAGTCGGCACCAGGAGGAGACCAGTGGAGACGCAGCTCCAGACAGCACTGCCCACCTCAGTGCCGCCCTTGGTCCTTCCTTCCCCTTGCTTCTCAAACATGCCATGCATAGCGCACTCAGACTGCTTCTGCCTGGCTCAATAAAAACATACCTGAGACTCCTTCTGATTCGTTTCCTGTCTTGGGACATGCAGGAAGAGAGGATTTGGGAAGAGAGGGGAAACTAAGGCTCCCACCCACATGTGCATATCAGACATGACACTGCCGCCTTTTGGGATATGTGGGTCTCAGAGCAGGTACTAGGCAGGGAGGGGCTGGAACCCTGTGTCCAGCTGCAGAGGCTCCTGGCCAGAGGGACCAGGGAGAGGAGGGACCTGGGCAGCCCTGGAAGCTCAGCTTCTGCTATGAAAAGTAGTCAGAGAGTGAGGTGGGTGGGACAGTGCCTGTGGCTGGGGCCGGCCTCACCCTGTGTGCAGAGCTGGTCCCACTCCAGGACCATCTTTCACTCCTCAGGTGACCCCAACACTCAGGAAAGATGGCTTCTGTCTACTGTTATCCAAAAAGAGCTAGGCACCTACACTGTTAACACATAAAAGTCCTTGTGATATTGCAGAAAAGAGTTTAAGCAAGGGGGGGGGGGAGTGAGAGAGAGAGAGAGAGAGAGAAGCAAGAGTAAAGTTGACTGTAGAAAAGGAATTAAAGAAAGATATGCCCACAGAGGGAGAGCAGGCTCCTGGGAAAGGAGAGAGCAAACCAAGGGGTATTTCTCTTTGGGGGTTGCCAGCCAAGGTCAACCCTGGGGGTGGAATTTTGCATTTTGATGGACAGCTTGGGGAGTTTAACATCTTTTACTGAGCATGTGATGCCATATTTTACTTAAAAAGCACACAAAGGGGATCAAAACTGCTATGCTGATGTGATGTTCACAGATGATAAACTGAGCCAAGGCTACTCTTTGATCAGAAGAGAGGAGGTCTTTCTGGCTGAGACTGCTCTTTTTTTGTGAGACAAAGAATGTTGCCTTTTCTAATTGCCCACCTGCGAGCATCCCAAGCAGGTCTCCCTAGCCTAACAAGTCGAGGCCAGGACCGGCCAGATCCTTGAACTAACACCCCTGACCCAACAGCCTCAGTTGTGCTGGTTTCTAGAGCAGGCCCCTTTATGCCAACAGACTCAAGCCATGCTCTGTGCCTCAAATCCTCAGACTAACCTTTCTCACCCCACCACTCATCCTTGACTTCCCACGCTATCCGAAGGACACGGAGGCTGAAGTACTTTTGTGTGTGTCACTAATGGAGGAAATGCCAACCAGAATCCAAGACAGGTGACATAACACAGAGCCCAGGCAGCTCCTCCTCCCTTTGAGCCCAGGGCCCCTGTGTGCTGAGCAGTTTGACAGGTGGATGCTTTGCAATTGCTGTACCACTGAGCTGCACCTGCAGCCCATTTTTTTTTTTTTTTTTTTTTTTTACTTTTTCAGACAGGGTCTCACTAAGTTATGTAAACTACCTCTGGTCTCGAACTTGTGATCCTTCTGCCTTCACCTTCCGAGTTGCTGGGGTTACAGGCATGCACCACTACACCCAGCTTTCTTGTAGAATACCAATGGATATTTTATATTTTTGTTGAAGCTCTCTCCCATGGTATCTCACTGTGTCTGTAACCAGCCACTGCTGATAAGAAAACTAGTGATGTTGCCTGCTCTTCTGTAGCTTCCCTGGTGGCTGGTTGCTCATAGACTCTGAGGTCTGGGTGCTGTGGCCCGTTGCTGCTGCAGACACAGAGGCAGGTGCATCATCATTGTGGGCAGCAGTGACCAGGGCTGCACCACAGCCTCATTAAAACCTGGAGAGAGAGAAAAGTCCTGACCCCACCTGGCCACTCTAGAGAAGGAAGGCCCTAGGGGACAAGAGTATAGTCACCCATTCCTTAACATGCTATGTCCCTGCTGATCTGATTGAATTCACAGGTAGTCACACAGCAGGCTGAGAAACTATGAGCAACATGGCAGCACAAAGAAGGACCAGATGAGTCACTCATATTCAGGCAAATCAGGCAGACCCATTCTAGCTTTGGGTGCTGAGTGCTAAGTATTGCTAAAACATTGTTAAAATCAATATTAATGTTAATCCGTTAAGCCCACTGTTCTATTTATCAGATAATAAAGATTTATAGGACAGTGATAGCATGTGAATACATGCAAGTCTGATATAAATTCCAAGAAATAATAATCGGCGAATTTGTTATTATTCCATAAGTAGGGTGCTGGGCTTTAATGGGTTAATGATAACAGGTGTTTTGTTTTTTGGTTTTTGTTTTTTTTCCCATTTTTACTGTGAGTGCTGCTTCTGCTGCTTATTTTCCTGCAAGGAAGCACAGATGTTAGGAGATGGAGTGATTTGGGTTCCCATTCAGCAGCTCCTCAGCTGTTATGAGGGATCTTCTTCACCAGCCAAGTGCCCAGAATGAGCACCGCCTGGAAGAAAGCCCCCAGAAACATACTGCCCCAGACACAGTAACAGCTGTGTTGCTCTCTTCCCTTGCTGAGGTTTTGGGGTTTGCTACATCAGCATAACCCAGCCCATCCTAACTGATGGCAACAGTTTATAGATGAGGAAAAGGAGGCTCATAAATATGAAGAAACTCCCCCAGGATGGGACATTGGTGTTTGGCCATATGTACTTGTTTGAAGGGGGCTGGGACTTAGCTCAGTTGGTAGAGCGCTGCGCTGCAGTCTCTGAGGTCCCGAGTTCAATTCCCAGCACCACAAAAATGGGAGAAGGGCCTGGCAATCCACTCCCAAGGCAATCCCAAAACAGTCAGCCATTGAAAACCCTATGAGGGTCGCTATGAGTTGGACACCGACTCGACGGCACCTAACAACAACAACACCACTTGTCTGAAAGGTCGTATGTTCTGCCTCTGACAGCCAAGATGTGCACAAGCGGAGGACAGCAATGTCTGATTGTCAAAAGAGCCCAGAAGAAGGAGAAAGAGAAGAGACAGGAAGGAAGAAGGGGAGAAGAGTAAATAAGGAGAAAAGGGAATGGAAAAGAAAATAACCACATGGGATTTTCATGATGCTTGTGGAAAATGTTTCTCCCTGTTTAAAACTTTTTCTTTCTTTTTCTTTCTTCCTTCCTTTCTCTTTTCCTTCCTTCCTTCATTTCTTTCTTCCTTCTTTCTTTTGCCCTTCTTTACTTTTCTTTCTTTCGTTCTTTCTTTCTCTTTTTATTTGTGGCTTGGAGGGGTGCTGAACTCAAGGCCTTCCATATACTTTGCAATCATTCTACCTCTGAGCTGTACCCTAAACCCTTTTTCTAGTTTCCATCTTGAAACGGTCTCACTAAGTTATACAGGCTGCCTCTGGCCTCAAATTTGTGATCCTCCCACCTCCACCTCCTGAGGTGCTGGGATTACAGGTGAGCACCACTGCACCCAGCTAAGACTTTATTATTAAAAAAAGAAAATGGAGTCTTTCATTCATTTTTTCAAGAAATCTCATATTAATTTATATGTTGATGTAATTGGGTCAGAAAACCACAGCTCTACAAGAAAAAACATTTCAACATCATGGATGAGCCAGGCATGTTGGCTCATGCCTGTAATCTCAGCACAGCTGCAAGCAACAAAATCATCCTAATGGTAAAAGCATTACTACTGGCTGTCAGGGGTGAAGTGGGGAGTAGGCATTGCTAGAAAGGGAGGTGGGTGTGGCTAAAGGTGTGATATGATGGGTTATTGCCCGGGTAATGGGAATGGCCTCTCTCTTGACTGTACTAAAATTTCATCTCCCAGGTGTGATACTGTATATACTTTTGCAAGATGATACCACTTTGCAAAATTCAGGTAAAAGAAATTTCTAGGCAATCCACTCCCGAGGCAATCCCGAAACAACCAGCCATTGAAAACCCTGTAAGGGTCGCTATGAGTCCGACACGACTTGACAGCACCTAAGAAAAACAAGGTATTAATTCTTACGAGTGAATGTCAATTGCCTCAAAATAAGCCACTTAATTACAAAATATATATCAATCAGAACTCTTTAAAAGGGACTTTTTTGAAATGATTGACAGACCAAGTTGGCCTCTATTCATGTTTTTATTATGTTATTGAGGAGATTCTTCCTGTGAGTCCTATGAGCTCCATCTATATAAAAACTATTTAAACTCTTTTCATGTTTTGAGAATATTTTTCTAATATGGTTGTATATTGTCAGTGTCACTGAATATTTTCACAATAATTGTTTTTTAAATTTATGAAAGGAAGAATTGCTTTCAACTTTTTCTTTAAGCTACAATTTATCCACTGTAGAATTCACCCTCCGTGAGCTGCAGTGCTTTTGGTAATCACAGTGTGGAAGCAGCTAGTTAGCAGGGGTAAGTTCAGCAGCCTCCACACCCTAACTGCTTCCCTGGGGATGAGGTGGGGCAGGGGGAGGGCCTGGGTATAGGAGTGACCATGACAGTAGAGGTGGCAGGGGCAGAGGGACTAGGAAGGTCAGGGCACCCTGCCTTACTCTGTCCTGCATCTCCCTCTGCCAGGGCACAGAGCCACTGCCGTGGCCCAGCCGGCCCTGTTCTGTTCGCTCCTAGATTCTGTCTGTCACATTCTGCCCCAGGCACACACACTCCTGTAAGGATCTGGCTGTGATTCTGGCAACTTCCTGGTCCAGGGTTGATGGGGTGGGAGGAGGAGAATAAATTCTACATCATGAGTAACTCCGCAAGTGAAGACTTGCAAACCTGCGGCCTGGGAAGGACTCTGCCAGGTTCACAGAGAAGGAGCCGAAAGTAGACAGGAGACTATTTGGGAAGAGAAAGGGGACCAATGGGAAAGGGGTTAGAGACAGGGTAATGGGGGATGCATGTGATCAACGTACATCACGTGCATGTGTGAGAATGTCAGAATGAAACCTATCATCTTGTATCATCAACATATACAAATAAAAAAGAAAATATGTGCAGAGTGGGGAAGCTGAGGCCTGAGAGGGAAATCTGCCCTCCTCCACAGGACCCTTCCTTAGAGCCATGGCTCCCATTCATCCCAGAGGAAATGGAGAAACGTCCTTGTTAGTGGGCAGGCCATCAGCCAGCCATTGCCAGCATGAAATCTGCAGGCCCCATGGGAGCCTGTATGCAATGTCAGCCCAGTTAGAGGGAGGCACGTGTCCAAGGAAGGAAGGGTGGGCAGCTGTCTCCCAGCTCTCAGCCATGTGACTGTGTAGCAGATCTCTCCAGAACAGCAGAGCCACCTCCTACTGCATTGCCTTTGGACCAATGGCTGTTAATGGATATGACAAGGACAGTACTAACTGTACAGATGTGATTAGTGGTCTACCTGTTCCCCTCTGAGCTCCAGGAAGTAACCCTGGCCCAGGAAGCCACTGCCCCTTCAGCCTGGATGGCAGCATAAAGACACAAGCCAGAAGAAGTCAGGCCATCTCCAGACCCAGGAGCAGGAGGGGAAAGGTTTGTTTCTGAAAAGCAACTGAGATATTAAAGTGTTTGCTAGGCACCGAAAACTAATGCATGGTTTAGACTATTTTCCTCAGCGTGTCTTCCCCCAAAGGGTATCCTACAGCCCCCTGTACACCCCATATCTCATAATTAAGGTGGTCTGCCACCATAGCCCCTAGGCATCCAATCCCACTTGATCTCAGAAGCTAAGCAGGTTCAGCCTGTTTAGTCCTTGGATGGGAGACCACCTGGGAACACCAGGTACTGTAGGCTTGGGAGAAGGACCCGTCAACCCACTCCCCAAAATCAATCTGCCATTGAAAACCCTATGAATAGCAGAGAAACACTGACAATAGTGTTTCGCCTGTTGTACCTAGGGTCGCTATGAGTCGGACATCGACTCTATGGCATCTGACAACAACAATAACAACAACATCTTGTAAAGATGAGAAGCAGGAGCTTTAAATGGTTTATTTAGGCAAATGCTAACTGGCACCTATATCTTGAGACATACAATAGCATTGAAGAGTCCCCAGATATGTGGAAGAAATCCATAGGGTTCATGCAAAGCACAGCAGGAATGTCCTCCTCACTGTGCAAGACCACCCCCGAACATTATATCCTCGCAGCACATCAACGAGGGCAAGGGAGAGGAAACTTGCTCTCCATCCCCTCAATCATGCCCTACATGTGAAGGAAATTGCTAAAAATAGGCAAAAAGGAATGTGCTATGGTTTTGTTGTGAGTTGATTCCAAAGCTCGGTGTGCCAGAAACTTGGCCCCAGTGTTTGTGGACATGTAGAGAGTTAGTGGACCCTGAAGACAGGGGCCCAGTGGAAGGTGGTTAGGTCAGGGGCAGGGGTGCCATCCTCCACAGGGAATGATGTTGGTCTCATGGAGTAGGAGAGGTCTTGCTGGAGGGGATTACTTTCTAGAAGAGCCTGAGGCCACCTACATGCTTGGTCTCTTCTGCAGGTGGCTGTTTTCCTATTGCTTCTATGCTTTGTGGTAATGAAGCCAAAGTGCCCCTCATTGAGACATGGGTACCATGCTGTACACACTTCCCAGCCCCAGAATCATGAACCAAATAAGCTTCTTTTCTTTTTGTATTACTCAGCATCAGGTATTCTGTTATAGCAACACAAAATGTACTCAGACATAAGTCAAATAACAACTACCTGGCTATTCCTGTAGATAAGAAAATGCAGAATAAGTCACCAAACTGAAATCCAGTTTTAGTTTTTATAACTTGATGTATAAGAGAAGTAATAAAAGCAAGACGTGGTGAGGTTCTCAGGGTGGTTCACCCTATTTCTGTGTGGTCATCCTCAGAGACACTTTAAAACTTTCTACGCCACCTTAGAAGGAGGGAGTCAACTAGCTCCCATGAAGAATAAGAGGAGGCAAGCTCACCTCAGTGCTCCTGCCTATCCTACAGTTCCTTCCTTCACCCTCAGCACTATTGCTGAGGACACTTAATCTTCTCCATCCGCATGTCAGGGAAGCCAGACTCCTTTCACAAGTAGTCTTTAAAACCTAAAATTCCTTTCATGTTCATTGCAGCACAGTTCACAATAGTGAAGATGTGGAATTAGCTTAGATATCCATCAACAGATGAATGGACAAAGAAAATGTGATATATATGCACCACGGAATTTTGTTCAGCTATAAAGAAGAATGAAATTACATTATTTGCAGGTATGGATGGAATTTTGAAGATTTCATATTAAGCAAAGTGAGCCAGACTCAGAAATACCCCAGTTCTCTCTCATATGTGGAAGCTACATTAGAAAACAAAACAAAACAAAATAAAATATATATGGATGAGACATGAAAGCAAAAGAGGGACTATGGGAAACAGGAAGGGAGAAATAAGGGGTGCAAAGAGGAAAGAACACAGAAAGAATAAGAGCGAAGAACACAGTGTGATTGTATGAAAATGATATTGGGAAGCTGCATTATATTGTATACAAATTAAAAATAAAATAAAACCTACATTTTCTGTAACCAGAATGTTCCGAAATCAGGCCCCCATCGCTGGATCCTATGTAGGATGTGGCAGGGTGACATTCATGACCCCCTAAATGCAGCGTCATGAGTGAATTCAGGGAGCCTGGCAGAAAAGGCACTCAGACAGCTACAGAACTGTGAGAAACAACAAATCTCATTATTTTAAGGCACTAGGGGTTTAGATCAGTTGGTGGAGTGCAATTCCACACTTTCTGAGGACCCAGGTTCAATCCCCAGCTCTGCAAAATGGGAAAAGGATGTGGTAACCCACTCTCAAAACAATCCCCAATCAGCCTTTGAAAACACTTTGAGGGAAGCTATGAGTCAGACCCAACTCAATGGCACCTAACAACAACAACAACAACAACAACAACAACAACAACAACAACAAAGTTTTAGGGCAGTTTCTTATGCAGTTATGACAACTGATACATAAAGAATGTCCTGGACACTTGTCACAGCAGAGACCCAGGATTGGGAGGGAACTCCTTAGTCCACAGGTCTATGGGCCCTGGTGGTGTCTGTAACTTCAGTGCCACACAGGGATCTCCACTCTTTCCGTCTGGTGAAATTGAAGAAAAGCTGCAGGTGCCATGGCACTGGCCTGTGCTCCCAGAGATTCAGCAAGCTGAGACAGTGGGATTAAAATCTGCGGCCAGAGGCAGTATGAGCAACTAGGCAATACCCCATTTTAAAATTTAAAAAAAAAAAAAATTAAAAGTCTGGGTACACTTGCCTAGCATGCCTGAGGCCCTGGATTGAACCTAGTATTAAAAAAAAAAAAAAAAAAAAAAAAAAAAAAAAAAAAAAAAAAAAAAAAAAAAAAAAAAAAAGGCAGAAATGAAAGAAAAGCCAAATCTCCAAGAAGGATCTCAATTGGGTAATAGGGCCTAACTGAGAACAAAGCCTGAGGCCTATTTCCTGGTCATGGCAGTCACACACATAATCTGTGTCCCTGGAAGAATCACAAACTGAACCTTGTGCCCCTTTTGCAAGCATATTTCTGTTTCAGCTACCGGGATAAACAACCCCCAAGGAGTCTCAGTTTGCTACCTGGACCTGACCAATGAGCTGTGATCAACAATCAACCAACCAGGACTGCAGATTTCCTGAACACTTGCATCCCTAATTTACATAGAGAACTTTACAGAAGCCGGCGTCTGCTGTGGTGATTCCTTCAAAGGAAATTTTCCTGTGTATCCAAGAATGCATCTCTCTAGTTTGCAAGCTATTTTCTTCCTCCCTCCCTCTCTTTCATCCTCTTTCTTTTCTTCAATAAGTCCTATTTTCTTTTTGAATTCTTTCCTCGTGAATTTTATTGATTCTCTGAATCCAGTCTGTATTTCATTGTTCGCTCATACAGCGATTCCTCACTAGTTTTCACCTCTGTCCATATTATGAGAATCTGCCTTCCACATATCTAAAATAGATCCAGGGCCATGTGCACATGGAATTGCAACAAAATTTCCAGATGTACTGTGGTCTAGACTCTCATTCTGAAGGCCAGGCTGGCCAGACCCCAGATCTCTGCTGGCTACCTCAGGGAAAGAGTAGGAGCCTGATGGTCACAGGCAATTTGACCTGTTTACAGGTTATGACAATGTCAAGTACCGATGTGATTTACCTGGAGGACCAAGGTCACATTCTGATCGGCTGTGATGGGTTGGACAGCAGGGGGAGCGTGAGTGACAGTGAAGGTACTGTCCTGCACTGCATGACCATGCTTCCAACCACAACGGACCACATATAGGGTGGTGCTTCCATGAGATTAAAAGATTGCTGAGGAACGCCTGATGTCTGGTGATACTGTCGCCATCATCACAGCCCAGCCCAGCTCATTCGTCACGTGTCTTCAGTAAGCAAACCACTGGCATGGCAGCCACGGAAAGCATGCACGGCTCACACACTTATGTACAGAACAGAACACCTGATAATGACACTAAGTGATAGTGAGTGACTGTTACTGGTCTATGTATTTACACTGCACACTTTTATCATTATACTTATAACAAATAAGTTTACTATGAGACCTTATGTAGCGTTACTCATCAGCACCTGCACACATCTTGCCTTTACTGCGCCTCTTGACGGCAGCGTTTTCCCAGTGTGTGATGTTGTCTCCTGTTGCTTTGTTCATCATAGCCAGGAGGAGTAGGCTGGACCATCTACATGCCAGGCAGCCCTAGTACTTATAAGCTACACACTCTAGGTATGGGGAAGTACACTCTGCTATTCACCCTACAAACTGTCTTATGTCACATTGCTCAGAATGTGTCTGTGTTGTTAAGTGATGCAGGACTGCTCTTCAAAGATAATTCAGGTCAGAGAAATCCATGAGCTTTCTTAGAGCGATGACAGTCAGGACTATGCATTTTAAAGACAGTTAAGAGAATTTCACAAGGCTTCACTTTTTACTAGTTGGGGAAAGATGAGGAATAAAGATGAAACATGATAGAGAAAGAGAGAGAGGGAGAGAGAGAGAGAGAGAGAGATGCCAGGCTCTGTTCTGAGCACTTCAAAGATACTATCTCATTTAACTTTACTGACAGTGCTACTTGGCAGTGAGGTACAATGCTGTGGCACATTAGATTTTTTTTTGCCCAAAATATTCACTCCATCTCACTTTGAGCCAGACCATGTGAATTGCTTTAGCCAATGGGATGTTAGTAGGTGTGACGTAACCAAGGCTGAAGGAAGCATTTTGTTGGTAGGGGGAATTAATTCAGTGGTAGGGTGCAAGTTGAGCTCAATCTCCTCTGAAAAAAAAAAAAAAGCCCCTTATCTTGTCCCCTTTGTGAAACTGCCTATTCCATGAAAGAATATGGAAAATCAAAACCATTTGGTCCCTGGAGAAGGATGAAGGACATGTGAAACAGAGCCAGCCCCAGTAATCCCGTTTCAGATCAGCCACTCCCCTCTGAAGTGCAGACATCAAGGATAAAAGGCAATTACACAGGCCAGTGAGATCGTGGAGCTGCTTATTACATGGGACGCAGCAGTAATGACTCATTGATGCAGGGTTACATGGTTATTCCTGTTATGGAAACGAGGAAACTGAGGCATTGAGAGATTGCATAACTTGTGTGGTGGTCACACCTATGTGCCTAGTCAGAACCATGGAGAACAATAGTGTCATTACCTAAGATGGGGACACTGGTTGAGGAGTGGGTCTGTGGGCTTAAAAAATAGACTTAACATCAGGCATGCTTGCCTGTAGCATGTCCGGTATATATGGGCAATAGGAGGTACAGCTTCACTCTACAAACCCTGAACATGGCTGAGATGACCCAGAGAAGAGAGAGAATTGAGTGGGAGGAGCTGAGAGTTTGGAATTCCTTCCTGAAGCCATTTAGGCCCTGAGAGCTTCAGTCTGGAATTAATGTCACACTGTCCCAATAAAAATGAAGTTCAAAAAACAGAAAGAAAAAATGACCAATGCCTGAGGGACATCTTCTTTGAGACCTCAGTGAGAGTGATTTTTAATTTTTCTTTTTTAGGGGTAAGAGTTTTGAGAAAGGGTCTCATTTTCTTGCTCAGGCTGGTGTGAAACTTGCTATGTAGCCCAAGCTGGCCTCAAACATGCAATCCTCCTACCTCAGCCTCCTGAGTGCTGGGATTATAGGCATGCAACACAACACTCAAATGATGATTAGCTTTTCTCCATTACTAAAAGCATTCACCCAGGTGGGGAAGAATGTAGCACTCCTTCCAGTGCATCATTGATTTTCTCTTCCCCAATGTAACCAAATTGGCAATGTTTTTCTCCATTTATATTGATATTCCTTTTCTTAGTATCATGGACTAAATGGCAAACTCTAGCTTCAACACAACTCTTTATTCCTTTTGGGTGAGCCTGGAGATTAAAGAACCTGTCCACAGATTACTTTCACAGAGATCTGTTTGCATCTTCTGTCCTTTGATGAACGTGAGGGAATGTGGTGTGTAGCACTCACAGCCCACCGTGTGGGGGCAAGGTCTTTGATCACTCTTGCTAGAAGCAGGTCTGAGAAGGGAAGCTTGGGCAAATGATTTATTGAGGGAGTGTTCTCAGGAGGAAATAATACTGTGAGGGAATCGGGAAAGGGCAGGGGAAGCAGCTGAGCAAAAGCGGGATTCAGGTGAGGTCTGGCCTCAGGTGATCCCTGGGGCTCTGGAGATAGAATGACACCATCCCAGTGTCCCAGACCACAGACCTCCCATCACTGGCCAAGGACTGCCACGCCCAAGGTGGAAGCTAATCTCCCAGGCTCATCTGGGTGACGTGGCTTCCCCTTGGCCAAGGAGCATGCCCCTGGAGAGGACAAGTGTGAGCTGGGGACAGTTGCATTGGCCTGGAGGGCGTTCTGGTTGGGACAGCAGCATCTGCTCCTTGGAGGATTCTTGAATGACAGAGGGAAGAGAGCTGGCTGTGGACACAAAGCTACAGCCCAGGGAGACCAAGTGTCTCTGAGGCTGCGCAGTCTGGGGCCTTAGCATGCCAGCCCAGGGAGGGCCTCAGAGAAACCAGTGTGAACACAGCAACAAGCAGCCTCTTAAAGAAAGCGAGGGGCTGGGGAGGCTCAGCTATAGAATAGGAACTTAGCATGCACAGGGTGCTGGGTTTGATCCCCAGCACCTTGCCCCCCCCAATAAAAGAAAAGAAAACAATGAAAACAACAGCTTTGAGCAGAGGTGACTTAGAGTCTCACATGTCTGTGTGACCAAAAGACACATTACTGAAAACGCCCTGTGAGGGACGTCTGCTGGGAATTATACTCCTTCCCTTGGGCCTTTCCCCTGAGTTCAAAGATGTGACCTATTGGAACTTTGGACTTTGTTCCCCAAACACTTAGTATGTTTTGAATCACTTTCTTGAATCCTGACGTCGTTTTATTTCTTTGTTTCGTTTTTTGTTGGGATTTTTTTTTTTTTTTTTTTTTTTTTTTTTTTTTTTTTTTTTTTTTTTTTTTTTTTTTTTGCAGTACTGGGTGTTGATCCTAGGGCCTCACACATGCTAGGCAAGTATTCTACCACTGAGCAGTAGCCCCCAGCCCCTTCTTTTAAGTTTCATTTTGAGACAGGGTCTCACTAAGTGGTGCAGGCTTAGGTTGCCTCTGGGCTCAAACTCAGGATCCTCCTGCCTCAGTCTCCTGAATCTCTGATATTACTGGGGAGACACAGGGAACGTGGGTAGGAAGGTCCAAGAAACCGGCAGCAAATCCTCAGTCCTCGGTCCTCATATTCAGCATACAAAAAGAATTTATACCAGATACAGAAATTACAGTAGAGAAAGATTGTACATCTTTAAGAAATAATTACAGGGACAACTGAAGCACCTGAAGCAGCTTAGGGAGCTCTGCAAAGTACCTTGAAAACTTGGTTATCTGGATGAATCGGCATAAGGATGTCTCTACTCCCCAAGGGAAGATAAAAAAAAAAAAGCCAGAGAAGAGAGTTACACGGGCTTTCAGAAGGAAAGGTGCCCTGGTTAGACAGAGAAGATGGTGGGAGAGGCGAGGCGAGAACATGGTCATTGGAGAAAGAATAGCAGAGAAGCAGAGAGAGAGAGAGAGAGAAAGAGAGAGAGAGGTTGAGATTGTAGAAGAAAAGAGGATGAAGAGAGGGTGGGCACATTTTCTCTCTAGTTTTATTCAAATTAGGAACCACCCAGTGTGACATCAGCCCTGGGCACCCAGTTCTGGGCACCTAGTGTGACATGGGTCTAGGGTCTTTGTTTTGTAAGTAGCTGCAGGGCTTGAGTAGGGCGTGGAATGCATTTGAAAATGTCCTTCTAATGTCCTCAGAGACCCATGTGGTGTTATCATGGTGGAGCAGCAGCAGCGGTTCTCAGTCCCCTTTTCCTCCATATTGCCTGCTCATGCCTAAGCCAGCTGCCTCACACTGGGATCACAGGTGTACACCACAGGACCTGAGCAGAGTGCTGAGGTTGTTCTGAGTAATTCTTTTTCTTGTCACTAATCCCTGTCCCTATCAATAAGGCTTAGTGGACTTTGCCACATGGTTGCCAGGCAACAAAGGTACAGAGACCTTACATACCCCAGTAATCCCTAAGGTCGCCAGCACAGGATGGCACAATGACCTCACATACCCCAGCAAGCTGCTGCTTCTGTAAATGGGTCTTATCTTCTCCTAAAAGGGTCTGAGCACATAGGGGAGTTGAATAAAGGGGAAAAGCTGCTGAGTTCAGAGAAATGAAACCCAGAAGTGAGGTTTTCTGTTGCCATGTGTATGGAGGAGAATCCCTAGCAAGGGAGTTGAGAAGTGTTTAAAGTCCTATTTTAAATTATGTAGTGTGCAAGCCAGATCACACATGACAAAAATTAAAATACAGTTATAGGCCGGTAACACACCCCACATGGCTCCAAATTTCCAATGTCAGTAGATGGTCATCAGCGATGACAATATGCTGGGACAAGCAGAGTTGGACAGGAGATGGAATGCCCCCCATTCATGTGCCTGGGAGACCTGGCCCCAGCTGAGGTTAAAGGGCTGGCTTTGTAACCCTTTTCCTTGCCTGTCCTGGGATCCTGTCAGTGGAGTGTAGCAGTGCAGTACCCCAACATTACCACCTGCTTTGAGGAATTCCCCTTCTTGAGGCCTCTACTCATGGAATGCCAGGTCCAGAACAAAACAGAAAAGTGAAGCAGAGTTGTGAGTTTATTAGATAATGGGTAGGAGTTGGTACAGCTCTCAGAGTGGAGCTGTGTGTACAGAGAAAGAGAGAGCCTTGGGTGTCTTCACAATGCATATTTATAGATTCTATGCCCCTTGCGGTTACATTACTCAAAAGACACAACCTACAATTCAAAAGCCTGCAGCTGTAGCCCTGTGGCATCTGATCCCGTCAGATCTCGGAAGCTAAGCAGGGTCGGGCCTGGTTAGTACCTGGATGGGAGACCAGTTGGGAACACCAGAAGCTGTAGGCTTGGGAGAAGGACCTGGCAACCCCCTCCCAAAAATCAGTCTGCCATTGAAAACCCTATGAACAGCAGAGAAGCACTGACAATAGTGTTTCCCCTGTTGTACAGAGGGTCACTATGAGTCGGATACCAACTCAACGGCACCTAACAACAACAACAACAATTCAAAATCTTGGACAATGGGTCCCTTTAAGCCTTCCCTCCAGCACAAGGAACTTCCCCTATGCAAATGAGTCCAGAAGAGGGCTTTACAAAATACACTGTTTTAGAGGAGTGCCCCAGAGGCACAGGTCAAATTAGATAATAGATCAAAAGAAGCAGTTCCATTGTTTAGGGTTTAAAGCAGAAACATTTTGGTACACCTTCATTGGAGGAACTTCTGTTTTGTAAAATGAGATTATAAGGTGGGTCAGGAGGTGCATTATATGGAAAAAGTCACAAAGGAGCTGCCCAGGCATGTGCTGACATAGCCCATAATCCCATTTGTGAGATTCTCAAAGAAGCACAGAGTTACAGAGGAAAAGGCAAGGTCAAACTCAGTGGTCACATACATTTAACTCCACCTATAGCTATTTGAACATTTTTCATTTAAAATATATCTCAAAACAATGTCTCTACGCAGGCAGTTTTCATAGCAGTCTTCTTAGTAACTGTGTCAGAGTCCTCGATTCTCAGCTGGTAGGGCTTAAACCAGACCCTGGGGTAAGGACTCTTTCCTTCCCATGTCCCCAAATTTTCCCTGTCTCTCTATCCACCTTCAGTCCTCACTCAATAAGGGCCTGAGCCATACCTGGTGTCCAATTAGTTGTCATGAAGGATGAAATCTGAGGTGTGTGTTAGCCATAAGCCCTGAATTATGGAGATTGCATTGCTACTGTCCATCCAGCTCATAAGAGAGAAACATCTCAAAACTTCTCTAGCTCCTAAAGACCCTACCTTGTTCGGTTTCTTCAGTCAGATAAAGCAACCTTGTGTGGGGACTTCTGAAGCCATGTAAAAGATGGTGACAATAGGTATCTGGCATGGTGGCACACCCCTGTAATCCTAGCACTCGGGAAACTGAGCCAGGAGGATCGAGTGCGGCCAGCCTCGGGTATACAGTGAGGCCCTGTCTCAAGACAGAACAAACCAAAGATTGTGACAATATTGCCTAAGATTTGGATTCAGATTTCTGCAAAGGCACAGGTGTGAAACCAGAGAACAAAGGTGCACAGGCCATGGGGGAGAGCCAAGGAAAGGTGATATATGTCTCCAGAGGAGGCCCAGCCCAGGGGACCCTGTGTGGGACATGGACATGTCTGTGGCATGTCTGTCTGCAGGTGTGACTTCATGTGACTTTTACTCTGTGCCCAGTCACCACGTTCTAAAGCATTAATTAAACCACGCCTCTGAGAAGTTTCAGAAATTACTTCAGTGACCTCATCAAGCAACGAAGGAATTCTATGTTGCATTCTGGCACTTTTATAGTCACACAAGTACAGCTATTAGGTCCCTTAGGCATTAGCAGGCAACATGGAAGAACAGGGGACTGAAAGTGCCTTCTGCCATTCTGCCATGATAAAGAAGCCACGTGGGCCTCTGAGGACAGTAGAAGGACATTGTCAAATGGATTCCACACTCTACCCAAGTCTTCAAGCCAATCACAAAACAAAGACCCTAGGCCCATGTCACACTAGGTGCCCAGAGCTGGGCACCTGGGGCTGATGTCACACTGGGAGTTCCCTAGTTTTGTCCCCAGCAGCACAGCAGAGAGATGTATCTCAGCATGGCTACCTAGCCACTAGCCCCTCATTGGCACCTCCACTCAGGTCCTTGGCTTCATCATAGGACAAGCCAGAGAGAGTGAACAAAGTTACAGAGTTTATTAAGTGCACACTTTAGAATGCATGTGGGCACTCAGGGAGAGAGATTAGGCATCCAAGACACAGATGGGAACCTACTAAGGGAGTGAAGTGCCAGAAGCCAAAAATGAGCCAGGTGCACTTGTTCCCTCCAGTTTTATTTATCTTAGGGCATGCCCTGTGTGATATCAGTTCTGGGCACCTAGCTCTAGGTGTCTAGTGTACCCCTCATAGGCTGGGAAATGTGCCAATAAGATCAAAAGAAGAAGGTCCATTGTTTAGGATGTCCTATTGGAGGAACTTCCCTTTAATAAAATGAGATTATATATCATATACTGTTGCTGTTAGGTACCATCAAGTCGGTGTCCGACTTATAGTGGCCCTATGTCCATCAGGTGAAATAGTATTGAAGGACCCAGCTTAGCCATAGAAAAGCCATTTTATAGATCAGGCTAAGAAAATTTTTCCACTGCCTCAGAGAGACCCCACCCCTCTCAACTTGGGAGGTCCTGAGCTATCTTAAACTGCTGCTTCCTGTTACCATCAGCCCACATCTGCTGACGCCAACATCTCAGAATGCCGAAACCTTCCCCCTTCCCGCGTGCGCCTTGCTATTTGATTTAACCAATCAGTTTAAAAGTCAACCAATGTGACCAATCAAAGTTGTACCAGTCAGCTAACCCGCCATTTTGCTTCTGTAAGGGTATAAAAAGCCCTCGATTCTGCATTTCGGGGTCTCTCTTGCTCTCTCGTTCGATGGAGCTGAGTAGACCCTGATGCGCCGGACAATAAAATCCTTTGCGCTTGCAGCAGCTCGGGTCTCCGTCTCTCATTGGGAACACTTTGGATAGACATGGTATCCCTCCGGGAAGCCGAGTCTTACAGTACTTCTCTGCTACTCACAGGGTTTTCAATGGCCAGTTGTTTTTTGGGAATAGGTTGCTGGGTCCTTTTCCCAAGCCTATAGCACGTGATGTTCCCAGGTGGTCTCCCATCCAAGTACTACCCAGGCCCAACCCTGCTTAGCTTCTGAGATCTGATGCCACATTTTTATGGCTGCAGACTATATATTGTATATGTTTTAAGAAAAGAGTCAGGAGAGAGTTACCTGGGCAAGTATCAAAGAAGCACAGAATTACAGAGGAGAAAGCAAAACTCAAAGGATGCATACATTCTGACCCCAAGTAGGGCTTACTGGTATTTTACCATTTTCATTATTTAAAAAGTCTCTCAAAAATAATGTCTCTATGCATGTGGTCCTCATAGCGGTCTTCTTGGTAGTTGTGTCAAAGTTCTCCACTCTCAGCTGGTGAGATTCAAATCAAATCCTGGGATGAAAGCTCTTTCCTTTTCCATGTCCCCCAAACTTCCCTATCTTTCTATCCTGCCTCAGTTTGAATACCCTGGAGGGAACCTGTGTCCCTGCTCCCTTCTTTCTCTTTCCCTCCACAAGCCCTCTGCCTCTCTCTGTTCCTCTGCTCTTCTCCCTCCGGCCATCACATGCACATCTCTCCCTTCTCTCAGACCCACCACCTTCCCTGTCTCTCCAAGGCACCTTTCCTTCTGAAAGCCTGCTTAACTCTCCTGCTCTCTGGCTTCTTTATCTTCCCCTGGGAAATAGAAACATCCTTATGCTGATTCACCCAGGGAATGTAGGACATTCTAAGGTCCTTTGCAAAGCTACCTAAGCTTCTTCAGGTGCCTCAGTTTTCCCTGTAATTATTCCTTAAAGTTATACTATTATTAATAAAACTATTCTATATTCTCTACTATAACTCCTTTATTGGATGTAAATTCTTTTATATGCTAAATACAAGGACTGAAGTTTTGCTGCCAGTTTCCCTGGACCCATGCTCAGACATGTCTACCCACGCTCCCCATGTCTCCCCAGAATACAGCCAATGGTGATTAGATGTTCACCTACATCACAACGACATCTGTCCCAGATTGCTTGTACTCGCAGCCAAGCACAGTGACAATATGAGGAACTGGAAATCAAACACACAAGTGAATGCCCAAAAAACTTACTCTCTCTTTTTGTTAGTTAACCCTAAAATCCCCAGGAATTTCTGCAGCATCTACCTGCCAATGTCAATGAGCAATGGCATTTCATTCAAGGATGCTGGATCACCCATTAGAAAATACCATAATGATTTGTTTAACGTTGGAGTGCCTGGTACTCAGTATTGCCTGAGAATGAAATCCCGATAAATCATCAAGATGCCCAAGAGCAAACTTAGAAGGATTTGTTATTTTCTATTACAGAAAGAATACTGCGGCTACAGTTCGAAGACATTGTTCTGGTCCTTTCCCAGCCCTATCTCAGGCTTAGTGTTTCTAGCTCAGTTAGTAGAGTGCAGCTCTGCACTCTCTGTGGCCCTGAGTTCAATCTCCAGCACAGCAAAAATGGGAAAAGGACATGGTAATCCACTCCCAAAGCAATCTGGAAACAATCAGCCATAGAAACCCTGTGAGGGTCTCTATGAGTCAGACCAACTCCAGGGCACCTAACAACAGCAGAGCTTGAGCAGACAGAGCTACACCTTGCTGAATGCATGACCTTCAGGAAATTTGCCTTTGGTTGGAGAAGGTACCGATTAGATTATGGGGCACATCCTCATGAATCATTCTCTAGGAGTAACAGTAAATGGCATGTAGTTGTGATCTAGTTGCACTTACAATGGCTGTAATGTTACTTTACTGAAAATAATTGGAAATCCCAGAATTTACTGAATCAGTGTTGGTGGTGGAAAAAGTGAGGAAATGAACCAGGATTTTCTTCTATCTCTATAATGGAATATTTTAAAGGAAAACAATACACAGTACACACCAAGGTGTTTGGCTGTGAGAAACTTAGAAGTTTTGTAAATCTAGTTATAAGGAAAAGGATTCACATGCAAGGAAATGAGGTAGCTCACAACTTGGGGGAAACCCAGATAACCAGGCTTGGAAAATGAGCATAGACTGGGAAGTCAAGCAGCAAGTGCATGGCCAGGTTCACCCCTCATGAAGTGCCCAGTTGGTCTGCTGCACTTCTGCCATCTCTACACAGTGGAGTCAAGACCCCCCCCAGGGAGATGGATGGCAGGCATGTCCACCAATGCCACCAGGACACACATGGACACAACGTCACCCCACTCTCTTTGAACTTTCTTGTCTACTTTGTATCACCTATTCCCAACTTAAACTGCAGAGGCAGGCCCCTGATTGGGTGACCGCAGGACAAATGTCTGTACCCTGCCTTACAGGAAGTAGGAAGAGAAGAGGTCTGGCTTTCTCAGCTTCTGTAGAAGGTGATGGAGCTCTCACTTCTAACTCAGCACGTGAAAGGTAGTGGCTGGGGTATAGTTCTGGGTAGAACACATACTTAGCATGCTCAAGGTCTGGGTTCCATTCTCAGCACAGCCAAAACACAAAAACAGAAACAAAGCAAAAAAAGGAAAAAGAAAAAAGAAAGGAAGGAAGGAAGGAAGAAAGAAAGAAAGAAATGAAGGAAGGATATCCCAAAGGGGAAGACAATTCAAATACTAGACTGCACCACAAAATTAAAATTTAACTAAAGCTACAAATATTCAGCACAGAAACTTAAAGTAAAATATTACATTTGGCTAAGGATATAAGAAAATAGGATTGCTTCACTAGCCTAACTTAGTCAAAAGTTTACCCCTGCTCTGAATTCTTCTGTCAGTGCATTTCCAAGAGGTAGCAAGGATTGCTGCATATCCTATAACTGAAGACTTCAGAATCATTGGTAATAACCAATTTGAATGCACTGCTTTTTGCTGTCCTCTGAACTGTATGCCTACATTTTGTGCTATGGAGTAGTAACCAGCTAAAACCTAAATAACCACACATTTGATCCACAGAGTCAACTCCAGCTGCAGCTCCTAGTTACCTTTACCTGCATGGACCAGGTTAGCGAACAGGAACCAGCAATCCTACAGAGAGCATGCCAAACCTCCCAGACAGAGGCGAATAACTTACTTAAGGTCCTAAATGCAGCTCGCTGCTCTTGACAGGCCTGTTGTCTTCAGCTGGGGCATAGAATGTTCTGGAATCCAGCAGCATCAGCATCAGTTGGGAGTTTATCAGAAACCCAGACACTCGGATCCTCCCCAGATCTAGAGAGTCACAACTTGCATTATAGGTTCAGTCAGGGTTTTACCTGGATTCATTCCTGCTTCTCCCTGAGTTCCAAGCCCTGTGCTATAGGCAGCCTATGTTGTGACTTCTTGACATTTCTCACCTTGAGATGGTCCAGGCCAGGTTCACCAGTGAGACTGTGATGCTGGGGGACTCCAAGCAGGAGCTTTCCTTTAGTCACATCTTTTCCCTGCTTCACTTCCCTATCCAAGGAAGTACATACCAGGTCCAGTGAGCCAAGGGTAAATGAAAACTCACCCCTTTCTGGGCAAGTTCCCATCCGTCTCAGGGTAGATTTTTCTGGTAAATTCTGAGTTGCATATATACCTAGCAGTGGGATAACTGTATCAGATAGTAGTTCTGCTTTTACTTTTTTGAGGAACCACGATACTGCTTTCCGTAATGCCTGTACCAATTTACAGTCCTACAAACAATGTATGAAAGTTCCTTTTTATCTATATCATTGCCGCCACTTGGAGTTATTTTGTCATTTTGCTGACAGCCATTCTAACTAGGGTGAGATGATTCTCATTATGGTTTTCTTTGCATTTATCCAGTGATTAATGATGTTGAGCATCTTTTATATACTTGTTGGCCATCAGTACATCAAAGAAACTTCTGCACTTGTGTATTTTTTGCAACACTATTCACTATAGCCAAAATATAGAATCAACTGTGGTATCAACTGATGGATGAATGGAGAAAGAAAACAAGGTATATATGCACAATGAAATGTTGTTTGGTGCCATTGAGTCAGGTCCAACTCATAGCAACACTATGTACAACATAATGACACACTTCCCAACACTGGTCCATGCACACAATCAATATTTTTTATGTTTAAGCCTACTTTGCAGTTACCATGACAATCCATTTAGATGAGAGTCTTTCTGCCTGTTTTTCATTGACCCACCACTCTCCCAAACATGATGTCCTTCTCCAGGGATTGGTCCCTCTTGACAACATGTTCAGAATATGTAAGACATAATCTAGCCATCCTTGCTTCCAAGGAGCACTCTGGCTGCACTTCTAGGACAGATCTGTTGGTCCTTTTGTCAGTCCATGGTATGTATATTCAATACCATTCTCATGAACTGTAATTCAAAAGCATCAATTCTTCTCCTGTCTCCTTTATTCACCATCCAGCTTTCCCAAGCATATGATGTGACTGAAAATAACATGGCATAAGTCAGGTGCACCTTTGTCTTCAATGTGACATCTTTACTTTTCAACACTTTAAAGAGGCTTTTTGAGATAGCTTTTTCCAATGCAATATTTCTTTTGATTTCTTGGCTGCTGCTTCCATGGGTGTTGACTGTAGAACTAATAAAGCAAAATCTTGGACAACCTCAATCTTTTCTCCATTTATTATGAACTTACTTACTGACCCATTTGTAAGGATTTGTGTTTTCTTGACATTGAGACCCAATCCATATTGAAGGCTGTGTTCTTTGGTCTTAATCAGTAAATGTTTCAAAACCTCTTCAGTTTCAGCAAGGAAAGCTGTGTCATCTGCATAATGCAGGTTGTTCATGAGTTTTCTGCCAATCCTGATGCCATGTTCTTCTTCATAAAGTCCAGTTTCTTGGATTATTTGCTCAGCATAGAGACTGAAGAAGTATGGTGAAAGAATACAATGCTGATGCACACATTTTCCTGACTTTAACCCAGGCAGTGTTTCCTTGTTCTGTTCGAATGACTGCCCCTGGTCCACGCAAAGATTCCTCATCAGTACAAGTAAGTTCTCTAGTGTTCCCATTCTTTGCAATGACATCCATAATTTTTTGTGATCCACACAGTCAAAAGCCTTTGCATAATCCATAAAACATAGATAGAGATCCTTCTAGTATCCTCTGCCTTTGGCCAATATCTGTCTGACATGTCCCTGGTTCTATATCTTCTTCTGAATCTGGCAGTTCCCTGTCAATATAGTGCTGCAGTACCTTTTGATGGATCTTTAGCAAAAGTTTATTTGTGTGTGATATTAATGATATTGTTTTATAATTTCTACATTCAGTTGGATCCCTTTTCTTGGGAATACACACAAATATGGATCTCTTCCAGTCAGTTGGCCAGGTAGCTGCTTTCCAAATCTCTTGGCATAAATAAGTCAGCACCACTAGGGCTGCATCTGCTTGTTAAATCATCTCAATTAGTATTCCATCAATTCCTGGAGCCTTGTGTTTTGCCAGTGCCTTCAAGACAGCTTCCACATCTTCCTTCAGTACCATTGATTTCTGATTATATGCAACCTCTTAAAATGGTTGATCATCCACCAATTCTTTTTGATATAATTGAGACAGGATAGAAAGAGAGGGAAGTTTGGGGGACACGGAACGGGAAAGACTTTTCACCCCAGAATCTGCTTTGAATCTCACAAGCTGACAGTCGAGAATTTTGACACAACTACTAAAATTGCTATGAGGGCTGCCTGCATAGAGATGTTATTTTTGAGAGACATTTTAAATAATGAAAATGATAAAATAGTACTAAGCCATGCTTGGGTCAAAAATTTATGTACAAATTATGTAATCTTTGAGTTTGACATTATTTTCCCCTCTGTTATTCTGGGCTTCTTTGAGACATGCCCAAGAAACTTCCTTATGATGTTTTTCTTAAACCTAAATAATGGAATCTTTCCTTATTGGCACCTCCCTAGTCCATGACAGGGGACTTTCTAGATGCTGCGGCTCACATCACACTGGGTGCCCAGAGCTGAGAGCCCAGAGCTGGGCACCAAGCCTGACAACATATGGGGCTTGCCCTGGGTTAAAGAAAAGTGGAGAGAACATGTGCCCAGGGAATTTTCTCCTTTTTGTCTTTCCTGGAAAGCCCACATCTGTGTCCTGGATGCCTCTCTCTTAGTGCCTACATGTATTCTAAAGTGTGGACTTATAAACTCTGCAACTTTGTTTCATTCTTGCTGACTCCACCTGAAATTATTTTCTGTGATGAAGCCAAGGATGCAGCTTATCCTGAGTAGAAGACCCGACCAGGGGGACTCTCCAGGCTAGGCGGCCAGGCTGAGTGTAGCTCTCTGCTGTGCCACTGGTGGCATAATGATTCTGTGTATTCCTTCCATCCTCTTTTAATGCTTCCTGCATCATTTAATATGTTCCCTGTAGAATCCTTCACTATTGCCCCTTGAGGCTTGAATTTTTTCTTTAATTTTTTGAGCTTGAGAAAAACAGCATGTTCTTCCTTTTTGGTTTTCTATCTCCAGCATTTTGCAGATGTCCTTATAATACTTGATTTTGTCTTCTCAGGCTGACCTTTGAAGTCTTCTGTTTAGTTCTTTAATGTTGTCATGCCTTTTTCCTTTTACTTTAGCTGCTCAACATTCAAGGGTAAGTTTCAGAGTCTATTTTGACATGTAATTTGGTCTTTTCTTCTTTTTCTTTTTCTGTCTTTTTAATAACCTTTTTCTTTCCTCATGAATCATGTCTTTGATGTCATGCCACAACTTGCCTGGTCTTCAATCATTAGTGTCTAATGCATGAAATCTGTTCTTGGGATGGTCTCTAAGCTCAGGAGGGATATGCTCAAGGTTATATCTTGGCTCTCATACACTTATTCTAATTTTCTTTAGTTTCAGTTTGAACCTTCATATGAGCAGTTGATGGTCTGATCCACAATCAGTACTTGGTCTTGTTCTGACTTTTGATATTGAGCTTTTCCATTGTCTCTTTTCTGGTATAATATACTATTCATCCATAAAAAAAGAATGAAATCCTGCCATTCATGGTAACATGGATTAAATTGGAGGACAATATGTTAAGTGAAATAATCAATGCAAAAAGAGAAATGCTACACTTTCTGTCTCCTATGTGGAAGCCACAAAAATTGACCTTACAGACATACAAAGTAGAACAGTGGTCATCAGAGGCTGGGGAGCATCAGGAGGAGGCCAAGGGAGTTTGAGTAATGTATATGAAATACAGGTGGATGGAGGAGTAAGTTCTAATGTTCTATGACAGGGTGACTATATTTAATGACTTATTATATATTTTTAAAGAACCAGAAGAGTTTGCATCCTCCAAACACAAAAAAGATAACTGCTGAGGTAGATGGATATGCTACCTACCCTGGTGTCATTTCCCATGGTATGCATGCATCAGATTATCACACTGTACCCCCTGGATGTTATTATGCATCACTACTTAATTCTGAGTTGCAGACCCCATCCACTGCCTGCCCCTGGCCCTGCATCCGGGCTGCCCCATCCACCAGAAAACCACTGGCAAAGGAATGGATCCCTCCTTAGCTCCGCATCTTGCCATGTGCACACTGCTGAGCAGCAGGAACTGAAAGAGGGAAGGAAAGAGCTAGACTTCTGCCTATGGGGTGGAGAGAAAGGTCTAGTCCTTTTTTCAGTCCATCAGGGAGGAAGGGAAAGAGGAATGGACACTGATGTCAGACACAACAGAGGAAGTAAAGCAGCAAAGGGAGCTCCCTGTTCCTCAGTGGGATACCCCACCACACAGAATGACCACCCTGACTTCCCAGTCAAGACCACGTCCATGCCCTGGCCTGGGCTAGAGAGGGCAGGCAGAGTGGCCCGTTTGAGACATGTTTGAGACTTGAAAAGAGGAGAAACAAAAGTGTGTGCTTCATGCCATTTTATGAGGGGTATGTATGTAGCCCCCCACATCTGTTAGCTTGTCATGCTCTGGGGACTTGCGTGTTGCTATGATACTGAAAGCTATGCCACTGCTATTTCAGATACCAGCAGGGCTACCTATGGTGGACAGGTTTCACCTGAGTTTCCAGGCTAAGACATATTATGGAGAAGTATGTAGCAGCCCACTCCCCAAACAATTAGCCAGTGAAAACCCTATTAATAGCAGAGAAGCACTGTCAAATATAGTGCTGGAAAATGAGTCCCCCAGGCTGGAAGGCATTGAAGAAATGACTAGGGAAGAGTTGCCTTCTCAGAGTAGAGTTGACCTTAATGATGGGAATGGAGTAAAGCCTCTGGGACCTCCTTTTGCTGGCA
This sequence comes from Pedetes capensis, assembly GCA_007922755.1. Lineage (NCBI taxonomy): Eukaryota > Metazoa > Chordata > Mammalia > Rodentia > Pedetidae > Pedetes > Pedetes capensis. The sequence continues at coordinate 98,272 of VMDO01003408.1, read as the reverse complement.
TGGCAGGGCTCAAAATAAGAAGAAACACAGTGGGTACAAAAATGGGCTCAAACAAAAAGATCATGTGCATGACACAATGTTGGTTGGGTAGCCAGAGGGTGACAATGAGGACTTCTGACTTTGTTCTGTTATACATAGGGTCCGCTATGAGTCAGATCTGACTCAATAGCACCTAACTAATAAACATGTATATAGCCACTTCCATGCGATTCCTGGACCACACTCCATATTCCAGCTTCAGCAACCCTGGAAAGACTGTTTCCAACATATTCCAGACCCTACCTTCACATTCAGCCAGAAGCAAAGCTGCCAGACCTGCAGATTTCTATCTCTGAGTGTTAAGTACAAGAGAGTTAAGTGAGAATAAAGACCTTTATTGTACAATCTCCTGTTCTTGGGGGGAGAAATTTAAATTCTGGTAGGGACAAAGTTTGCATTTATCCTGGCTAGTTAATGAGGAATGTCATGCTAAATGCTGAGAATTCAGACTGCTTTTTAAAATCTGCTCAGGGTCCCTAAAATCTTCTACAATGAGCCAGGATAAGTATTTTCAAAGATCCCTTGTTTATTTTAATAATCTTTCAGGATGAGATCTCCATTTCCACCTTTGATCATCTCATTAAAAAATATATTCTCTGAGCTAAATGTATCTTCTTCTGAAAGTATCAACACACAAAACCTGAGCGTGGGAGTGCTTTATCACTTGTTTATTTAGCTCTTCTGTAGCGCTTTGGAGCTTGAGTTGCTTAATGTCCCTGATGAACATGTGTGAGCCAAAGGTTACATAAACAATTGCAAGAATGTTTGGGTGCTTACCAACAATGACACAACAGATTATCTTCCTGGTACCTGTGCTGTGGTTGACAAAGTACACCCTGGCTCACTCTGCCTTGGTGTGCGCAGGTCCCTCTGCCACCCCAGGTCTCTACCTTCTCTGCCCTGCCTCACCCTTGGCTCTCTAGACCGGTCCTGTCTGCATCTGGCCCACTTCCCACTTCCCAGGAAAGAAACAGACTTGGCTCTCTTCCCCCTTCTGCTTGAGTGAGTGTCAGGGATCTGCTGATTTTTCCAACTCTGCTTCAATACCTACACAACGGAGTAGTTTGCAGATTGAAAGAGGAAGCACAAAGTGTCCCCCCACACACACACAACAACAGGGGAAGCAAGCAAAACTTCACCCACATTTACATCTTAAATGTAATGTGCTTAAATCATCTCGAAACTCCACCCCCTCATGGGGGAAAAAATTTTCTTCCTAGAAACTGATCCCTGGTGTCAGGAACGTTAGGGACTGCTGCACTAAAGCACCTGATGCAAAACTTGATAAATAGCTGTCCTTGGGTGCTGTTGAGTCATGTCCAACTCAGCAACCCTCATAGGGTTTTTAATGGCTGATTATTTTGGGATTGCTTCAGGAGCGGATTGCCATGTCCTTCTCCCATTTTTGTGGTACTGAGGATTGAACCTGGATCCTTAGAAAGTGCAGAACAGCACTCTACCAACTGAGCTAAACCCAGCCCTCATAAATAGTAGGTCACATTGATTGTGTTCATTTTACTGCCCTGTGTCTGTCCCTGCCTCCTCCCTTTCATTCCCAGCCCCACTTCATCCAAATTATCCTTTCCTCTGGACCCTAAATTATAACCTCTTTCCACTGGTTCTCACAGCCACAGGTGAGAGGGGAGCCACAGGGAAGGAAATTTCCTAAGTGTCCTGGAGTTGATTTTAGGAAAAACCTACCCATTTGTAGGATTACCTTTGCTACCGAAGATCCCTTGGCCTCATATCCCCAGAGACCCTGGTACCCCTCCTCGTACAAGGAAGTGTGGATCAGAGCAGCCAGAGGATGGCAATAAAGCAATTTAAATTCTGGAAGGGACAAAGCTTGCATTTATCCTGGGTAGTTAATGAGGAATGTCATGCTAAATGCTGAGAATTCAGACTGCTTTTAAAAAATCTGTTCAGGGTCCCTAAAATCTACAATGAGCCAGGATAAGTATTTTCAAAGATCCCTTATTTATTTTAATAATCTTTCAGGATGAGATCTCCATTTCCACCTTTGATCATCTCATTAAAAAATATATTCTCTGAGCTAAATGTATTTTCTTCTGAAAGTATCAACACACAAAACCTGAGCATGGGAGTGCTTTATCACTTATTTATTTAGCTCTTCTGTAGCACTTTGGAGCTTGAGTTGCTTAATGTCCCTGAGGAACATTCTTTGACTTGAGAATTACAAAGGGTAGTTGCTGAACTTTCAGCTTCATGACAGAGTCAAGTAGCAAACCCAGATGATGATGGCATCTGTGGGGGCATAGCCCTGTGGTCAGCAAGCCCCCATCTCCCACTGCTGAGGGACCTGAGATGCCACACCTTTGGTAAGGGAAGCCTGGACTTGAGAGCCCTGCCCTGGAAGGTCTTCATGGGATTTGCAGTGCCAAGTCTCCGTGAGCAGCACTTTTCTTGTGAAAATGAAAATATGGGAAGCTGAGGCTGTGGACATTGTGAATATGGTAGGGACAATTACCCTGTTCTTGAAACTTGGTAATAACTATGCTGTTGTGGAAATTTTGGTCAACTCCTATGTGGTCGAGGGTGGGGAGGCTGTCCCACTGCAGCTTCACATTAGCTCAGGGAGCACCTGAATTCACCTCCCACTGGAATCAGACTTCCTGACCCAGCCTGAGGGCTTGCTGGGATCCCAAGCAAAAACTCTGAGTCCGCGAGGAAAGGAGATCAAAAGAAATGTGCCCCCAAATTCTTGTCCTTGATGGCTAAATCTTTGGGATGATGCTGGGACTGAGAGAGGGTGGGTCTAGTGGCTCACAGCTTCGCCCAGTGCCCAGCAGCCTCATCAGTCACTGCCTGCCTGTGGTGTCACGGAGGGCATGGAAACTGTGGGCGCCTGAGTTCCCCTACCCTGCAGAGCAGTTGAACAGAAACTCCAGGTAGTGTCTGACCTCAAATGGCACCCACAGCAGTCTGCTCCTATGGTGCCATGCAGGAACCACTGGATGGGACAGGGGACTTTGCTTTAGGGCTGCTCAGCCTTGGGGTGGCTTAGGTCACCACCTCCCCTGTCCTCACACCGGAGGGGAGGAAAGAGAAGGTCCTGGGCCTCAGAGTAGAGCTCGGGTGGCGGTGTGTCCCACTTACCCAGGGCACAAGAGATCATGGGTGGCAGAAAGTTGGGGTAGCTGGAGAGGAGAGGAGGGGAGGGACATACTGGCCATGAGAAGTCCAGGGGTGCCCCCATTGCTCCGATCCCATCCTCCCTCAAATGTGGCACAGCAGTACGGAGACAGCAGGCTGGCTGCCTGGGTGGCATGTGGGCACCTTGGGCTGTCCAGGGGAGTCAGCCATCTCACCCTCTGCTGCTCGGGCTACTGGAGCTCTTCCTGACTCCTCTCCAGGGGCAGGAATGCCAGGGCACAGGCAAGCACTTGCCCCTCTTAAATGAGCAGTTTTCAAATTGATACACTGGAACATTTCAGGTTTCTAAACTTAAACTGTCTTGACCTGCTTCCAGCCACCAGTGGGCATATTTAAGTTTGATAGACTTTGATGGTTAAAATAAAAATGTAGCCTTTGCTGGAGGACCCTGTGGTGTGAGAAAGGATTTTACTAACAAAACTTACCCAAAGAGCCATATGTATTTTCAGAGGAGAGTGCACAGCATATTCTGGTTGACTTGGACATCCTACTGCCTTCCTTAAAGTCCAGTTTCTGTGGCTCTGAACTGACCCAGAAGGCAGAGTCCTGCTTGACAGCCTGTTGCAAGAAAGAGCCTATGATAAGAGCTGCATAAAAGGCTGGGAAGCAAACATATAACAAGGATAGTCTCAGAGAAGAGGCATCAACAGATGTGAAAGCCACTCAAGAAAGTGATGGGAAAACAGGAGATTTGCAGTGCTTCAACGTCTTAGATCTTGTGTCTATAACATGACACCAAGGGCTGAGTACTTTATAAAGAAAAGCAGTTCATTCAGCTCACAGTTTTGGAGGCTGAGAGTCCAAGATTGGGTGACCCATCTGGTGGCCTCTGGTGGGGACCTTCTGCTACATCCCAACATGGCAGATGGCATCATGATGGGAGTGTGCACCAGAAGAAAGGAGATGTCACAGGATGAGATAGAAGGAAGAGGCTGAGGAGAGGGCAGAATCACTGTTTCATAACAACTCACTCTCAGGTCACTAATCCACTCTGGGAGACCAGCACAGACCCTTCCCAGGGTATCCATGGCCCAGGCACCTCTGATGAGGCCCTGTCTCACAAAAGTCCCACCACCTCCAATGCCACCACACTGGGTCTAGACTCACAGTCTACAACCCTTTGGTAGATACGCTTGAACCACATCCAAACTGGACCACAAAGTATGTCCCCACAAGTCTCTGGTCAATAGTAAAGGGAGCAAGACACAGAGAAAACCTGGAAAGCTCGACCTTAAACCATGATCACTGTCTGTGTCACAGGTAAGTTGATGAACTCACCACAGGTCCTGGATGTGATACACTGCACAAGATACATCACCCATGTGGCAGGTTTGCAAAAATGTTTACCTTGAATCTGATCACAAAGAACCATTGTATCATGGTTTAAATATGGGCAGTGTCCCCCACACATCCATGTGTTTAAGTCTTGGTCCCCAGGGTGGTACTATTTGGAGATAGGGTGGACCTGTAGGAGGTAGGCTCTGGAGGGGGGTCCTTAGGTCACCTGGGACTTGTCCATAAACAGGTCCTCTCTCTGTCTGCTTCCTGGCTTAAGACATAACCATTTGCTCCTGCCATGATGTGCAGTCCAAAGTAATGGAGCTGCCAAACCTTGGACCCAATGTTCAGAATGACAAGCCAAAATAACGCTGCCTTTATAAGTAGCCTGCATCAGGTATTTGATTCTAGTAACCCAAAGCTGACTGATGCACACTGGAAAGACTCAAAATTATGTTAACATTATATTATAAACATAACTATTCTATACCCTTCAAAAATGTGAATGACATGAAAGACAAAGGCAGTGCAGTTATTTCTGATTAAAAGAAATTAAAAGACATGAAGCCAAAATGCACAGTGCAATTCTGGACTAAATCCTGAAACAAATGGACAAAATGCTATGAGGGACATTTTGGGGACAATGGAAGAACTTTTAAAAGAACTATTTGATGATCATTATCAGTGTTAGATCTCCTGAACTTGATAATTATGTAAAGGAAAAACAACCTTTTTCTTAGAAGAACTTCTTTCTTGGGCAGAAGTATTTAGAAGAGAAGAGTCAAAATATCTACAACTTACTCTGAAAGGATTTAGCAAATAATTATATGTTAATGTGTATTTATGTAATTATATAAGTTTATAATATATACATCCATGTAGATGGAACAGAGTTAATCAACGCTAACAGTTGGAGATGAGCATTTAGCACTCAGCTGAACCAGAAAACCAGCATCAACAACGTAAAGATATACTACGAGCTTCACTGCATGGTGACAGCATGTGCAGTGGGGGCAGCACTCAGGGAAAGCAGAGGGGACTCTTGGCACAAGCTGCAGCTACTCTCCACAGCTATGTGTCTTCTTCTCAGGGAAGTTCAGCTTTGTTCCCTGAGCTTTTCCAGTGATTGGATCAAACCCTCCAGGGCATCTAAGATAATCTCCCTTCCACAAAGTTCACTATGACTGTGAATTTTAATCACGTGACAAAATACCTTCACAGCAACACCAACATTAGTGCTTGACTGCAAAGCTGGCAGTTAGGGTGTGCCTAAGAGGAGGCATAAAACTATTTTTGGAATTTTTCCATCAGATTGATTTTTTTTTTGTTTTTCAGAATAAAATCTCTCAATGCTATTCCATTTCTTTTTCAAGCCCCAGTTACTGAAAGACATTGCAGGAAAAGGTTGTGAGGGAGCCCTACTCTGTGCTGCCCTGGGATTCTGTCCCTGTGATTAGTACAGCAGCAATGTAAGGACCAGATCTATTTTTCTTAACCTGAAGAAATGAACACTCACAGCCTCTATGACAAAGTGCCGTGCCTCAGTCACGAGACAATGCTTCTCAAATGCCTGTGAATCACTCAGAGATCTTATTTTTCAGAAAAAAAGAAAACAATCTAGGTCAGAAACTTATATCCACATAAAAACAGCAAGAGTTTTAGAGAAGGAATAAACAAAAGTAAAATAATTTGTTTAAATTTTTGGTTTATTTTTCTTTCAATTCCCAAAAGCTGAACCGAAATAGGAATGCATTGGGCATGCATATAAGTGAAATATGTTCTCCTCTCCAAAATAAAACTTCTGTGTGCTTTAACTTTATACTTTTCATTTGAACCATATTCCACCTTTCTCAAATAACTCTTTTAAGTTTATTTCTTCTCCACCCTGAAAACAGTCATGGCAGGTTTACACACAGGTGTATGAACACAGTGGCTATGGCTGTGAGCACACGGGTGTCATGCTGTTATGGCCAAGGACACTTGAGCCCTCCTTAGGGACCATCAAGGGTAAAATGAGTTTCTGGGACTCAAGAGAGGACTCAAGAGAACATCCATTCTTTTTTGCAAAAATTCCTTGTTCTTGGTTAAATAAGACATTAATCATTAATTACCTGTGTGGCCTTGAAAATGACTGGTGTTACTTCCTGTGGAACTATACTTCTCTCATTCACGCCACTTTCTGTCCTTGTCATTTACCTTCTAACCTTCACCTTCAACTTTGGACTGCAGAAGAACAGCTCAGGGTGAAGCAGCTTTATTACAGTGCAGTCCCTCTGGGAACAAGACACTCTTCTGTGGAGGAAGGGCAAAAAGCAGAGAAGATGCAAACATCTTCTCTTAATTTCAGGCACCTTAATTGTCAGCTGTTTCCAAATAAGTGTGGTCAGACCTTGACCTAGCTGGTAACTGCTTTAGCTCCCATTTTGTCTCATTCATATAAAACCAATCTCTCTGTATAGGGGTTTTCTTTGTTGTTGTTTGTTTGATTATATGTTTTTTCAGGAAGGGGTGCACCTGTGATTTTCAAGGCATTAAAAACAAATGTCAATAGGCAAGAAGTTTCTAAAAATCACTCCAATAGCCCAGGAAATAGTAGCAACAATTGAAAAATGGGATTGCATGAAATTAAAATGCTTGCATATAGCAAAGGAAACAATCAATGGAGTAATGAGGGAACCAACAGAATGGGAGAAAAATCATTGCCAACTATACTTCTGACAGGGATTAATGTCCAGAATAGATAAAGAGCTCAAATATTAAACATCAAAAAAATCCAACTAATACATGGGAAATTAAATTGAATACACAGTTCTCAAAGAGGAAATACAAATTGGCAACAAATATATGAAAAACTGCCCAACACACTTAGCCATCAAGGAAATGCAAATCAAAACCACATTGAAATTCCATGTCACTCCAGTCGGAAAACCTAGCATCAGCAAAACAAACAACAAATACTGGCAAGGATGTGAGGGAAAAGGAACCCTTATACACTGCTTATAGAAATGTAAATTACTACAGCCATTATGGAACTCACTATGGAGGTTCTTCAGAGAACTAAAAATAGGACTACCATATGATTTAACTATAGCAATCTTGGGTATACACCCCAAGGAAGATGTCAACATACCACAGAGACACCTGCACACTTCCATGTTAATTGCAACACTGTTCACAATAGCCAAGATATGGAATCAGCCAAAATGTCCATCAACAGATGGATGGATAAATAATGTGGTATATATACACAATGGGAGAAGGACCTGGCAACCCACTCTCAAAAAACAATCTGCCATTGAAAACCCTATGAATAGCAGAGAAGCACTGACAATAGTGTTTCACCTGTTGTATGTAAGGTTGCTATGAGTCGGACACCGACTTGATGGATCTTAACAACAACAACAATATACACAATGGAAAGCTGGCAGTGGCTCATGCCTGCAATCCCAGTGACTGGGGAGGCAGAAGCAGGAGGATCGCAAGTTCAAGACCAGAGGCAGTCTGTGTAATTTAGTGAGATCCTGTCTCAAAAAGTAAAAAAAAAAATGGGCTGGGCTCAGTGGTCCAGCAAATACCACATGTTCCTTCTTACATGTGGAATCTAAATTTGAAAACCAAACAAAAAAAATGACAAAACAAAACCTGAAGCATATATGGGTATGACTTGAAAAAAGAAAAGGCTATCTGGAGTTGGGAGAGGAACAGTGAAAGGAGGAGGGAGCAAAGTACACAGCATAATTGTATGAAAATGCCATAATGAGCAGGTGCGGTGGCACACACCTGTAATCCCAGTGGGAGGCGGAGGCAGGAGGATCACAAGTTAGAGACTAGAGGCAGTCTACATAGTTTAGAGAGATGCTGTCTCAAAAAATGAATTAAAAAAAAA
>VMDO01003408.1:0-89795 GCA_007922755.1 Pedetes capensis | reverse complement strand
TCTCTAGCATGAGTGCGACCCTGGGTTTGGCCCCAGCACTGAAAGTATGTACACACATACATCCATACATACACACTACACTACATTCATAATCTGCCTGGCAAAGCACCTCAGTGCTCTCAGTGTCGTACTCTTGGACAAATTTGGACCACTGGTCCTTGCACCTTTCAGCATTGTGGGATGACCGGTATCATGCTGTTTCAAAATATGTGTTTATGTGTGTTTCTCTTCATAGATCACGAACTCTCTGAAGGCAAGAACTGAGTTTTTACATCTTTAAAGTCAGAATCTGCCATCATAGGTGTTCAACACATATATCTTAAACTGATAAGTAAATGAATGAATGAATGAGTAGACACAGAATTAGTAACACATTTTATGAAGGGTCAATAAGTACAAGATAGGTCTAGCATGAAGTGATTCAGGTACAAAAGGTTGTCATTGTAAGACACCATTCCCTGTTTTAGTCTGTTTTTCATTCCTGTAACAGAATACCTGTCATGGTTTGGATCTGACACTTCCCTCAGAAGCTCATTTATTGAAGGCTTGGTCCCCAGTGCAGCAGGGTTCAGAAGTGGGGCTTTGGGGAAGTGATTAAATCATGAGAACTCTGACTTTATCAATGGATTAATCTATTGATGGGTTCATAATTTGATGGGCTATTGGGAAGTGGTGGAAACTTAGGAGGTAGTACTTAGTTAAAGGGAATGGGTCCTTGGGGGTGTGACCTTGGGGGCGATGACTTATCCTCAGAGCCTTCCAAGTGTTGTCTCTCTCTGCTTCCTGGCTGCCATGAGTGAGCAGCTTTGCTCCACTATGCCCTCTGCTCACACTGGCCTGAAGGCAATGGAGTCAGCAGACCATGGAGCAAAGCTCTGACACTTTGAGCCAAAATAAGCATTTCCTCATTTAAGTTGTTTGACTCGGTTTTTTGTCACAGCAATAGAAAACTAACCAATACACTGAGACTGGATGATTTAGAAAGGAAAGTTTATCTAGCTCTCGGTTCTGAAGGATGGATATCAAAACTCACACAGCTGTGTCTGGCAAGGGCCTTGGGCTGCATTATAACATGGCAAAAAAAAAAAAAAAAAGAAGAATAGCAAATAAGAATGTGAGAAAGAGAAAAAGCAGAAGGAACAGATTCACTTTATAATAACCTGCTCTCAGGATAACTAACCCACTCCCACGAATATTAACCTGCTCCCAAGAAGACATCAGTCATTCTTAATGTCTTAATTACCTTTCAAGGACCCAACTCCAAGACAGCTACATTGATTAAGATCACCTCCCTGGGTGGGAAGGACTGCTAGAACTTCAGAGTCAGCCCAGAGTTTGTGTTCTGTGCTTCAGGAGGGGATGAAACACCCGATGATAAAGCTTTGTGGAGAAGCAGTTGGGTTACACTTTGTTGTTGCTGCTGTTGTTAGATACCATTGAGTCAGGTCTGACTCATAGTGACCCTATGTACAACAGAATGAAGCACTACCCAACACTGGGCCATGCACATAATCCTTTTATGTTTGAGCCCATTGTTGCACCCACTGTGTTTCTTCTCATTTTGAGCCATGCCACATCAGCAAAAGAAGGTCCCAGGAGATTTGCTCCATTCCCACCATTAAGGTTGACTCTATTTTGAGGAAGCAACATTTCCCCAGTTGTTTCTTGAATGCCGTCCCACCTGGGTAAGGGAGTATTTTCTGGCACTATATTCGATGGTGCTTCTCTGCTATTCATAGGGTTTTCAGTGGCTAATTGTGTAGGGAGTGGGTTGCCAAGTCCTTCTCCCTAGTCTGCCTTAGTCTGGAAGCTCAGCTGAAATCTGTCTACCATGGATGCCCTGCAGGTATCTGAAATATTACTGGCATGCTTTCAGCATCCCAGCCACATACAAGCTCCCTAAGCCCAACAAACTAACAGACACATGTGTCTGCTGGTAGTTTCTGCCCACACTTGTTTTCCGTGCCGGTTTCTACTGCCCAGTCAGACCTAACAACAAGAATTTATATGGAACCAAGATTCTTTCTATTCTTTTCTCAGTCCCCTAAGTAAGGACTCAGCAAGGCTGGAGCCCTTTGAAAATGAGATGGTAGAACTGAAGAAGTGAAAAACAGTCTCTATGGGGAAACACTTGGATTGTTCTCCTGTTGAGGGATTACTGAATAGAGAGTAGGAGCATAAACCTTAGAGATAGCCTACCTGGATTCAAATCTCAATTCTCCCAGCTATTCTCTGTGATTTTAGGCAAATTCCTTAACTTTAATGTATTTATCTGTTAACTCTTAGCTGGCATCACAGGGTCAAAATGGACTCTTGGGAAAGGGCCAGATATGGAGCACTGTAGCACTTACCTAAGCAAAGGAACATGCATTGTGGGGGTCATATATGACCCCAGAAACACAATACCAGTTTAAACAGAAATAACAGTAATGCAATTTCATAGGGTTTTTTAAAAAAAAAAGAAAGAAAGAAAGAAAGAAAAACAGTCTCTGTTCACCTTGGAGTTGTCCCTTGTCCCTTGTGCAGCACCAAAGTTTCTTTACAAAAACAGTATGTGAGACACAAAAGCAAAGCCAGATGGGGCTTGGGAATGCATCTCGCCTGGGGCTTGTCCAGTATCAAGTGCTTTACAGGAACTCAGGGCCAGCAGCAGCTGTTTCCAAGGGCACTGGCTGTAGACCACAAAGGGCTGGTCCCCCACAGGGTCAGTGTCGGCTCATGGAGACATTGTCTTCACAAGAGCTTTCTGGGGAAGATCCTCAGACTGTCCACTTGTGGAAGTGGGGCATGTGTTGCTGTGTGAAGCTGATTGTTCTGTCTTTGGTAATATTGGCATATTTGTAGGCAAAAAACCCACAATCACATCCATTTATCTGCTTTGAAACTTCCTGGCTTTTCTTGCTGAAGAGCTGCCAGCCATTGCTGTCAAAGCTCTTTCTTTCCCTTGTCAATGCATTGTTTGCTTTAGGTATTGCAAGAGGATCCTGACTACTTCATTGTTTATTTCACCCATGGCATCATAATGTTGTTGTTGTTGTTGTTGTTGTTGTTAGGTGCCATCGAGTAGGTATCCAACTCATAGCAACCCCCTACGTACAATAGGCATCATAATAGGTAATACATATTCCTCTTTCTAAAGTTCACAACTAGACACCAGTGCATGCCTAAGTCAATGGGCACCACAAGACAGTCAACAGAAAATGCATCCACTTTTTCTGTCCAATATTTTACTACCTAATCACCAACCATTTTTAACTTAGTGGGGGAAAAAAGTATTAAATGTATGTATACTTGGTGATGGCTTCTCTTTCCTTCATTCCCTTAGCATATTCATGTAGAAATTGATGATCTCACACTGAGCCAATTTAGATGGTTTAGAGGGCGAATGTCTCTGTGAGTAATGGTCAAGAGGAGTGCTTCACTGAGAACATCATCTTGGTTCCCATTACAAAATACAGTCTATTTATTTCTCCATTTCCTCTGTGATTTCAGGACATTCATGTCCACTCTTGATGTTGTGGAATTCTAAAGGGAACAAGCTTAAGGAGGACTTGGCTCAGGGGAATCATTTCCAAAGACTCAGCCCCTAATGAAGGACCTCTTATAGGGTCCCTGATGGGGAAGTGCTTACAAAAGCAATAACAGCATGAGAACAGATAAGGCAAGGTTACAGAAGCAGATAGAGGGTGGCCAGGTAGTCAGTTGTCCCTCACAAGTTACAGGAAGAGAAGGGGAGATGTGAACTAGTCATTTAGAAGTTTTGTCTAGTTAAGATACAGATGTTGCTTATCACAGGAAAACAGTGTCTGTAAGGTCTCCTTCATGAAGCCATGCTGGCTCACACAAACGTCCTCGGTAACAAACTTAATGCAGGCCTCAGCTCAAACCTCAGGAAGGCAGGCAGCTTATGAGCACGCATTTGCTAGGGGCTGTTATAAACTCCATGAGAAGGTAGGGGGCTTTCTTTATCAGGTTCCTTTAGGGCCCTGCTTTTATTGAGCCCTGCTTTATCGAGGTACACAAAGATACAGTTCTACCAAATCATCTACTGAATCTTCCTATTCCTGCAATCTCTAGCTTTAAAGATGTAATGCCAGTGCTTTTGGCAATTCAATCTGAAGCAATCTTTCCCATACATGAGAATCATAAATACTAGTTAATTCTTAGACCCATATCTCTGCCTGGAAGAAAGGAGGACTGGGAGTTGGAGTCTGAGAATTTTTTGCTTTGGGTAAAATTACAGAGTCTGATCCTGCAGATTGTGTGTTTGCTGCTGGCCAATTACCTGACTGATGTGGAATAGTGTAGTGATGGTAGAGTTAAGGTTAAGGATCAGAATCTGTGGATCCAAATGCAACAATCTGTGGAGGATATGATGATAGGGAATATACACTATAGGACAGTCTTTCGCAGGGTAGTTAAAAGGCTGGCAGATCTTGTTGACAAAGTATCAGAGCCAGTGATGTAAGATGCACAGGCATTTCTATTTTTAAACAGTAGTTCTTTCAAAGTATTCTTCCTGGAACTAAAACATCAAAAAAGACATAAAGGAAAGTATATGATGGGTCTGGCTACAGAGACTGTTTCCCTGTGACCACCTGTAGCAGCTGCTATACTCTTTCTTCTTCTTGAATTGTCTTTTCTGCTGTACTAACATGTCATTTTGGGGTTTTCTTAGGGCTTAAAAGGCTTTGACAGAATGAACCACTCCAAGATGGACATGGAAAAAGTTTAGTAGGAAAAACTTTTTTTCATGAGCAGAGACATGGCAGTGATGGCTTGGCTTTCACATAAAAGTGTTTGATAATCCACCCCAGATCTTTTGAGGCTCTTTCTTGATTTTTGTAAAGTTGAGCTTGATAGACTGGAATTTCTCCACTGGCCATTTGCATTCTGATGGAAAATTCCTAAGTCATCTGAGCCTGGAATACTGTCATACGGTCTGAGGAAGGCTGGTCTGAGTAATGATATGTACCATCAGCTGCACTCTTTCATTTCTTTTCCTTTTTTCTTTCTCTCTCTCTCCCTCCCTCCCTCCCTCCCCTTCTTTCTCTCTCTCTCTCTCTCTCTCTCTCTCTCTCTCTCTCTCTCTCTTTCTTTCTTTCTTTCTTTCTTTTTTCTATATTGGGAGTTGAATCCAGGGTCTCAGGCACCGTAGGCAAGCACTCCACCATCAAGCCACACCCTCAGCCCCCTTTTTTATTTTTAATTTTGAGTCAGTTGTTGTTAGTTGCTGTTGCATTGGATGTGACTCATAGTGACCCTACAAACTGTGCCATGCCTGGCTCTATGTCAGGCTTTCTCGGCTACTCATAGAGTTTTCATTGGCTGATTGTTTTCTGGATTGTTTCAGGAGTGGGCTGCCAGGTCCTTCTCCCACTTTCTATGGTGCTGGGGATCGAACCCAGGGCCTCAGGGTCTTGTTAAATTGCCCAGGCTTCCTCTGGCCTCACACTCATGATCCTCCTACCTCTACCTCCCCAGTAGCTGGGATCACAGGTGTGCACCGTGGCTCCAGACAGTCAGCTGCACTTCTTCCTGAAGGTGCAGAAGACGGGTCCCCAGCCAAGGTTGCAGATCATGCTGTGTTTACTTGTGTTTACAGCGGCTCCTGTGGCTCCTGGGAGACCACGTGACTCTGCCTCCTGCCAGATCAGCATTCTCCCCACCCTAGTCCTTACAAAACTTATCTTCCATGAAACTTATCCCACGTGCCAAAATTTGGGGACTATTGATGGGTCCAGATGTCCTAGGCTGGAAGGTAAAATGTGGTCAGACAGTGAAAGCCGGTCCTCTGGGAAACCACTGTGGCGAAGGTGGGCTTTGGAGATGGAGCTGCAGCTCACTAAAGCAGAATCTCCAGCGTCCACCATCTCCCTGTTGGCAAGATCACCCACATCATACCTTTTCACGCCACTGACATGTTCAGTGACCAGCCAGGTACACAAAACGGCAGGGGATTTCCACAGCCTGAGGAGCAGGGTCTGCACATTCTTCCTGGTGGCAGCCCTAGCGACACCAAATCTCAAGGACACACCACAGGGCAAAAAATTGGAGAACTGTTCACATAAGACACATAAGCAGTGGAGGAATGTCATTCAGGAGTCAGCAAGGCCGCAGGCGACACAGGTGTGATGGAAGCCCAGCCTCCCAGCAGGAACAGCACTCCCTGCCCAGAGGGCCCTGCTCATGACTGCTGTCTGGAATCCCAGCCAGCCTTCTCCTGTGGAAAAGCAGAGCCTGCAGGGACTGCAGGGGGCAGGGGAGGGGGGTGCTGCTGCTCTCCTGACACAGGAGAAAGTGGCCTGAGGAGGGGGGCAAAGGAAGGGGGATTCCCAGGAGGGACACAGGGTGGATGAGAGGGGTTCTGAGGGAGGGCACCGGGCACAGACCGGACGGGTGAGGGTCCCCAGGGGAACACAGGGTGGAGGGGAGGGTGTGTCAGGAGGGCACAGGGTGGAGGGGTGGGGGTCCCAGGAAGAACACAGGACATAGAGGAGGGCGTCCCAGAGGTCCACAGTGCAGAGTGGAAGAGGAGCACAAGGCAGAAGAGAAGGGGTCCAGGCAAGCACATGGTAGAGGAGTGGGGGTCCCAGTGGGGACACAGGGAAGAGAGGAGGGGGTCCCAGGGGTGCACAGAATGGAGAGGAGGTGGACACAGCGCATAGGGAAGAAACTTTTTGGGGGCACAAGGCAGAGGGAGGGGCTCCCTGGGGCAGGCAGAGGGGAAAGGGCTGGCAGAGCCAGGACTGGCCACACACAGCCCTCAGGCCTGGCTCCAGCTAGCCCTGTGCGTCTCTCAGCTTCCAAGCTCTTCATTTTCTTATTTGTTTTTACAATGAATGTACTGTACTGATTTTATTCTTTTAATTAACTTTTATTTTCAAATATGGGCAAGAGTCGGGAAAAGCTGCTCTTTGTCTCAGAGAATCGGGTTTTGCCTCATTGGTGGTGGCCTATTTTTAGCTTTTTAGATTCGGCTTGAAGCAAAAGTAAAGCCAGCTTTAGGAATGAGAGAGAAGGGGAAGGGGTGGAGGCAGGGCGGGGTGGGAAGGAGAAGTTGTTCCAGGTGACAAAGTAGGAAGGAGAAGAGGCAGCAGAAAGGGCCAGTGCTGTTGGGAGCCTGGAGCCAAACCCAGCCCATGGGGAAGACTGAGTTATAGGTACCCAGGTTCACACAGGTGGTTCTCACAAACCTCGTGCTGAGTGCAAAAGGCCAGACAACAAAGTCTGCATGCCATGGAATTCCATTTGTGTGAACTCTAGACAAAACTATCCCATGGTCAGGGCAGCAGTGGTGAGGTTTTGAGGGGTGAGTCCAAACTGCGTGGGCAGGGGATGAGAGGACTGCCTGAGTCTGGTAGGAGTTTGGGTTGCACGGGAATAAGCACATGTCAAAATTCAGCTAATGTGCATTTCACAATAGTTTTAGAAAAAATTAAAAAGCCATAAATAAATGTCAAGTTCTAGTTAATGATAGGCATACTTAAGCATTTAGAAGTAGAATATACTGGTTCCTGCAACCTTGAAATGCATCCTACAAAAGATTTAGGGATGGAAAGAGAGAGGGACAGAGAGATGACAAGGTAGGTCAATTCTAATATGAATGAATGACACAATATAATGGTAGGTATTGAGTAGTCGAGAAGCACTGATAATAGTGCTGGCAAGGCACAGTGTGGGAGAATGTTTCGTTCTATTGTACCTAGAGTGGCTATGAGTGAGACCCAACTCAAGGGCACCTAACAACAACAACATATGGGTTCTTGCTGTAGATTTCTTCTAACCTTGCTGTGTGTTTGAAAAATGTTCATAATAAAGTATCAAGGGAACATGCTGCCCACTCCCCACCACCTCCTGCACCCCTCTTCCCCATTTTTCTTTCTCCACCTATCCTCTCTCCTTTCTTTTCCCTCCCTCAGCCTCCCAGCCTGGTGCCTCCTATGTGGAAAGTATATTTTCCCCATGGCCCAGGGAAGACTTGGGATAGGGCAGAGCAAGGATTACCATAACACACTGTTAAACATAAGGAAGACTTAATGCAAATCCGTTGCAATAGGAGGCATCATGACATGCCCCGGCCCGGTCCGCGGGGCTGTTCAACAGGGACCTAGAGTAGGGGGCGAATGAATGAGAGAGAGACAAGAGACACGAAGGATGAGAGCAAGACAGGCTGTCTGATCAAACTCCGAAGTCTTTAATTTTTTGCTGTAGCTTAAATACACATGGAGGGAGAGGGGAGGGGCAAAAATGTCATAAGGGCCAGGGGCTTCTTCAGTTCTTCCTTTAACCCTGACAACCGCTTTCAGATGGTAATTTCAATTCAAAGGTCACAATGCCCTGTGGCTCAACATCTGCTATTTTCACCACACCCTGCACCTTTTCATCAGGGTATCTTGTAAAAAGTTACTTATGGTCTTGGCTCCTGGCAGTAGGAGAGTGAGCTCAATGCCAAATACAGCGAGGACAAGTGGAGATTTAGAGACATAGACAGGGGTGAAGAGGGGTGGTCTGTAGATGGAAATTCACTAAGAGAAGACATGGAGGATGGGGAAGTTCTGCTACGTTGACCTAACAGGATTCTAAGGAAGGCAGCTCAAGGACTTAGACATGGAAGAGGGAACAGAGGAACCATGTCAGACGTTGAAGCTCAGTTTTTGAGGGCCAGCTGACTCTCTAAAGTGATTTAGGAAGGTTCTTTTTTTTTTTTGCGGCACTGGAGGTTGAACCCAGGGCCTCGCTCCTGCATGCTCTGCAAGTGCTGGACCACTGAGCTATGCCCTCAGCCCATTTTTTTACTTTATTTGAGACAGGGTCTCGCTAAGTTACGCAGACTGCCTCTAGATAGTCTTGAACTTGCGATCCTCCTGACTCCGCCTCCCCGAGCCGCTGGGATTACAGGCATGTGCCACCACGCCCGGCTACTTAGGAAGATTCTTTACTAAGACAAGCAATGTGGCCCTGGCAAGGACAGGACGGGGGCAAGGTCATGGCTTAGTGGAGAAGCTCAGAGGAGCCTGACTAAATGTACAGAAGGACTGCATCCTGGCCACTGGATCCAGCCCCTCAGTGACTGGTAGGAAAGGGAAACAAAGGCACCAGGGAGAGGACAGGGCTATCTTCAGTGACCGCTGAGCTCTGGCCTGTCGTTGAGTAGGTCCATTTTAACATGGCCCAAGCAGGGACAGGAATTGCTCTTTCTGGGACTGTGGAAGGAACTGATACTCCAGGTTGCACGAGGCTGAGACGGAGACTCCAGCCTATGGGTAGGAAAGGACCTCTGACCTCCAGGGGACTGATCTGCCAGGCAATTGCACAACCTGAGCCAGCCAGCCTGTTTTCCTCATGGCCAGGGCATCTCTGCACAGAGATGGGTGGAGCACCAGGCTGTGTGAACCAGCTGCTTCTGTCCCCAGAAGGCCTCTCCCTGTTCCCTCTGCTTGGCTGAGACCCTGCAATCACCAGCTGTGCTCTGATAAACATATCCATTGTGAAAGTCAGTGGCAACTTGTGCTCAAAGCGAAGGGACTATTGGACCCTGAGCAGAAACTTCCAAAGGGATTCTCTTCCCTCCTACAAAATGCAAAGCAATCAGATGGTAGATACTGGGACCTGTATGCTCACCTTGTCCCAAGTGGCTGCCATCAGGTCCCCTTGAAAGATCAGTTTCCTAGTGACATGGCATCAACCCTTATCAGAACCTTAAGTACTGTCCTGAAGCAGGCATATAGTCTAGAAGCAGCCCCATATCACTCTGGGTTGGGGTTGCAGAGGGGGAGAAGGGGAGAAGTGGGAGAGCGTGTGCATAAGGGACTTCAGAGTTCAACCCCAGAGACCTCCATAGTGAGTCTCCTGGTCTTTTCGTCTTGAAGGACAACCCAACCTGCAACTCACTCCAGTCTAAGTTACTACTGTGTGGACACCAAGGTTTCATGGCCCCAAACCTGAACATTCAGACTCTCAACTCTTGGATGACTTGATGTGGCCTCTTGTCACATTTAGGTGATGTTTTATGTGTTTGTTGTTGTTAGGTGCTGTTGAGTTGGTGTCCAACTCATAGCAACTCTACATACAACAGGCGAAACAGTATTGTTAGTGCTTCTCTGTTATTCATAGGGTTTTCAATGGCTGATGGTTTTGGGGGAGTGGGTTGCCGGGTCCTTCTCCAAAGCCTACAGCACCTGGTGTTCCCAGGTGGTCTCCCAAGTACTAACTAGGCCCGACCCTGCTTAGCTTCTGAGATCTGATGGGATCTGACACCACAGTGGTACGGCTGCAGACCTTTATGTGTTTTGTTGTTGTTGTTGTTGTTGTTGTTGTTGTTGTTAGGTAGCATCGAGTTGGTATCTGACTCATAGCGACCCTCATAGGGTTTTCAATGGCTGACTGTTTCGGGATTGCCTTGGGAGTGGATTGCCAGGCCCTTCTCCCATTTTTGGGGTGCTGGGAATTGAACTCGGGTCCTCAGAGACTGCAGCGCAGAGCTCTACCAACTGAGCTAATCATTTATTTATTTTAGTATCATTACTTGTTATTATCCGTCATTCCTTCACTTAGCTGGCCACACACAGAGACTGGGAACATGGCACCACCTGCTTCTTCTGTCTCCAGGGAAACACAGTGGGCTCCTGGACAAGTCACCCTATGCTGCCTGTGGCCCACTGTTTAGTCCATGGCCACAGTTTCTCTCTAGATGTCTTATCTCTTACTCTTGACCTATAGGCTCCAGGACTCTGCACAGGCTACTTCACCAGGCTTAACCATGCTGAGCCATCCCCACTGAAGCCTGCTCCTTTCTGCTGGCTCTGACCCCCACTGCCTTTTACACACACCGCCCCCCCACGACACCTCCACCTCTCCAGAAATATTGCATGCAGAGAAGGCAGAAACTTTGCCTGACGTCATCCAAGCAACTAGGACAAATGTCCACCTTATCTTAACCATCCACATCTTATTCCATACTGGAGGTAGCTCATGCAGCTGCCCTGCACTGGCATCTGTTCCTTGGGCATTAGAGATGGCCCTGTCTCTGGACTCTTTCCCCTCCAATGAAGCCCATACCCAAATCCTAACAGGGGATGGTGGCAGGCCATGCGATCCCCTATACCAGCATCTACCCAGGCCATCCCCAGCATGCTCACAGCCCCCTGCCCCAGCTGTTTCATACCCTATGTCTTTTTCTTGGTGAAGAACATGGGAAGATTCCTCAGGTTTTATCTCATCCTTTGCACAACTCATCCTTCTAAGACTGGAGCCCCAGCTTCCCAGAGCAGGTCAGACACTAAGATAAAAACCAATTCCTGCCCTTCAGAGGCAGCCGGTCTTGCTCAGAAGTGCTTAGACAGGTGCAGCTCTCTCTTTCCTAGATGTGTGTCATCTACCTCCTTCCTAGTGAACTAGGAAAACCTCATTTGAAGTTCTCCTCTCCCTCACTAAGCTTCGAATACCACCTCTGTGACAGCTGGTCAATCTCTTGTGACTAGTCTGGGACTCACAGTGGGCTTAGATGGCAACCATGCCTTAGGTAACAGGGTCCCCTATCCTAACTCAGAACAGGAATTCTTAGTAAGATTCTTTCCTCCTGCTGGATTCCTGCTGACCCAGCCCCACCCAGCCCCTCAGCAGGGCAGGGCTGACACGGGCTGTCCTTGGTGGCCACTCCCAGGAAAGTCCTTCTGGGTGTCCTTCAAGGGCCTGGGGGCCTTCCAGTGTTTCTAGAAAATCCCAATACCTTCACCATGAGGTCATTTGTCATTGGGTTATTTCCAGGCACAGAGGGTGGAGTTGAGAGAAGAAAGGATAACAGTTTTGTGTCCAGAACACCCTCCACCCTTTCCATGCCAAGGGCCATCTTTAAGCTCAAGCCAGCACTGTCCAGAGCCAAGGGCTTTGTCAGCCCACCATGTACCCAACTACCACATCCTCTAGTCTTGGGAGAAAGAGAATTAAAAGGTTAAGGAAACAACAGGGGAACCTCACAGACAATGCTCTGCCAAAGAAGCCAGACACACTGACACTGCACAATGTAGTCATGGGAAATCCAAGAACAGGCAGAAGAGCAAGTCTCCAGGGATAGACAGGGGATGGCCAGGACCTGGGTGGGCAAGAGCAGGGAGCAGAGAGGCACCAGGAAGCTTTCTGGGGTCAGGACGTGCTCTAGGTCTTGACACAGAGATGACACTGGTGTGGACTTCAGCAGAAAGCTCAGTCTGGATACAGACAATGGGGCATTTTATTACAGATAAACCATTCAAGGTGAGTTTATAAAAGTCAGGTAAGTATTGCAAGCAGGGGACAGAGGGCCACATCCGCATTAAGGCTCCCTGAGGAGAGAAGCAAGAGCAGATCTGCTCCCATCCTTGTCCCCAGCTCCCCTCCCTCTCACCAGGTGCACGGATCTCCCTGCTCCCTCCCACCCTGTGTCCTGCCCACAGTGAACTGTCCACACAACTGCCAGGGTGGGAATCCACATTATACCCTTCCCTGCATGACACCCTCCAGAGTCTTCTTGTTTCCACAACAGCAGGCCGAGCTGGACCTCAGGGCCTTTGCCCTGGCTGTTCCCTCTGCCGGGAGCTATTTCCTGGTCTAGGCAAGACCTCTCATCCTTTCAGGTCCCAATGAGATCTCTGGACCAATGTCCAGTGGCTCCATCTCTTTCTCCTAAGCCTTCTAACTCACTTCCAGTAGAGACCCATGATTCCTTGATCTAGGTTACTGATCACTCCCCACACTCCTATCTAATACATCCCTGAAGCTGGCCTGTGCAACTCCATAGCCACCACCACATGACCATGGGGTACTTTAAATAGAGCCAGTTCAAACGGACATCTGCTCTAAATGATAGGGACACAAAATTCCTAAGACTTAGTACACTCGCACAATCAAATGTAAACTATCTCATTAAGAATGATTCCTGCATGTTGAAGTGACATTTGATATATTAGATTAAATAAAACATACTACTAAAATTACTTCACCTGTTTCTTCTTACATTTTTAATGAATCTACTAGAAAATTTAAAATTACACCTGGATCCTAGCTACATCTCTCCTGGATAGCTCACAACCAGGGCTCACTCAGCTGTCACCACCTGCAGGCCCTACATGGTCTGGCCTGAGACAAGCCCTTAAAAGGTGTGTTTAAGGATAATGAGTAATTAAGACAAAATTCAGCACCCTTTTCCCAAATATATTTTAATTTGCTTTTGTTTGGCAAAAAAAGTGCCCCAGGACAGGGTTCTGACAATGGAATCTTCCAGGAACCTTTGAAGTAGCACCTGAAAAAGCTTCCCTGCTCCTGTGATTCCCTGTGACCAGCACTCACAGAGGCGCTGACCTTGATGACCTAGGAAGCAAGGCGCAAGGCCCCTTTCCCATCTTCTGGAAAAACAGAGCTCCGACTTGCAGGCTTTTGAGAGCCCAGAGAAGGATGACTCCTTCCGGGACAGCAAAATGACCAAACCTGGCAGTGCTCAGAAGGAGGGTCAGGACTGGGGACAGCCAAGATAACTGTGGGAGGGAGCGGGAGAGGTTGAGGCAGGTGTGGGGAGAGGGAAGACTAAAAGAGGGCAGGAACTAAAGAAGCAGGACCTTGGTGTAGAAGGACACAGGAAGGAGGGGTCTGAGGTAGAGTGCGGAGCCGGGCGGCGCGGGGGTGAGGTCAGAGCCGGCGGGGGTCTGGGTGCAAAGGGTGGGAGACCCGACGACCAGCGCCTGGCAGGAGAGGAGGAGCGGAGTTTGGTGAGGAAAAGGGGCGAGCCGGGGGCGGGGTCACTCTGGGGGCGGGGTCGTCCGAGGAGGATGGGAGTAGGAGGAAGATCTCTAGTGCCAAGCAGAAGGGGAGGGGCCGGACGTGGCGCAGAGAGGAGGGACAGCAGAAGACAGACAAAGGCAGCCGGAACAGGAGGAGCCGGAGAGGGGAGGGCTGGACCTGACAGCTCCGGCGACATTAAAGCCGGGCGCGTCTCTCCGCTTTTGGACCGATCCTGTCTGCCCAGCCTCAGTTTCATCTCTAGCTCCGGACCCGCGTTCCAGGCGAACATGACCAGGCCCCTGCGCACCCCAGTGCTCCTGTTGGCCGCCTTGGCCGTGGTCCTGGCCGTGTGCCCCGCGGCCGGGGCGAGCACCAGAAACTCGCCGCGCTTGGTGGGGGGCCTGATGGAGGCCAACGTGAACGAGGAGGACGTGCGGCGCGCGCTGGACTTCGCGCTCAGCGAGTACAACAAGGCGAGCAACGACGCCTACCACAACCGCGCCCTGCAGCTGGTGCGCGCCCGCAAGCAGGTGCGTGTCCGCCCCGGGCGAGTCCCGGCCTGTCGCTGCCCGTGTCCCCAGCCCCACCCGCGCTTCCCTCCTGGTTGTGCCCACCCTGGCGCCTCTGGCGGACGCCGGTGGCTGCAGGTGGTTGGGGTCTGCTGGGATGCAAACACGCCCCCTCATTGGCCAGAATGTTTTTAGGGGCCCCCATCCCGCAGCCCTTCTTGGACTTTTTCCAAGGTTGGCCGTTTTCTGATTTGACTGGGCCTGGAACTACTGGTGGGCGTCTGGTACCTTGGTTCCGTTTCCCAGCGCCAGGTCGGGGTCGAAATCACCCGCTTAGCTCCCCACCACCAGCCTCCTGGGGTCTAGGGGTCAGTGTGAACTACTAACTCAGTGACCACCACAAAAGGGAAAACAGACCCCAGCAGGTGCCTCCATCAGATGATCTTTTAATTCCACTTTCCTTCACCTTATTATTACAACATCACCTCAGCTTCACAGAGCAGCAACAGTCTCAGGCAGCATCCCTGTAGCTCTGGCACTGGACTCCCTCCAGGGTGAAGATTTGCCTATGTTTCCCCCGTGCTTCCCACTCTCCCCGGGTGCACGTGTGTCTGGACCTGTGTGTCTGGGTGCATTCATCTTCCTGAACCTTTTGAATGTTAACCCTTCAGGGTGCACTTCCTGCACACAAGGGCGTTCTCTACAGACCCCAGATTCCCTTGTAGAGTCAGGAGTCAGCACTGACCCACTCAGTCACCTACCACCTGGACTCGCTCCTTTTGCTGGTGTCTGCTGGGGATACTCCTGGGGCTGCAGTCCCTGTCCTGTGTCCTCAGCCTGCCTTCATCTGAGCAGCCCCTGCTCTGCTCTCATGGCATTGGCATTGTGGAAGGGTCCGGCCAGCTGTGGGTGTGGATATGTGCCACACGGCGAGGCTTTGGTCAGTGATGGATATGTGAACAATGGCCACCCTAAGAGATCTCACCCAGTGACATTGTGGCCACCTTAGTTTGTGCTCCTAGGCATTCCCACAATGACATCCTCTGAGGACACATTTCTCAGCAAGACTTCTTGTCCCTAGGACACGTGACTGTGTAGACTGTTGCTCAGTCTGCCCTTCCCTGTTGGTCCCTCAAAGCTTGGTACAGGTCACAGGCAGGCCCTCCTGGAGTCCTCTCAGCAGGTGCCTCCACCTGTCCTGAGGAGCCTCCCTCTGCTCAGTGGTCTGGAGGCCCCAGGGGAGCAGCCTCTAGGAGCTGGTGTTTCATCCTGAGAGGGATCACTGTGGCAACAGCCCTGGGCCCTGGGTCGAGAGGACCCCCTGGACCTGCTTCTGCCAGCCAACTGGACTGAGCTCGGCCAGAGGAGGGAGTCGGCCAGGACAACAGGATCAGGAGGGAGTGACAAGGGCTGCTGGGACCTGGGGTGGACCTTCAAGGGAGCTATTCCTTGCTGGCCCATGTTTCTGTCAAGGAGACAGGAACTTGGAAAGAAACCCAGGCCTGATAGACCAGAGGGTCTGTGAGCCTCATTTTACAGATAGGAAAGCAGATGGCAAAGGAGTCACAGGCCTCACTCCTGGTTCCACAGGGCCAGGTCTAGAACCCTGACCCTGGGTCCCGCACCTGTGCTTCCCCACAGTTCTGAACTTCAGCTGGGGTGCCCTGTGAGGAAAAGGGTTAGATTCTAGTCTTTAATCACAGTGGAAGTCACAGGTGCAGGACATTCTTGAAACAGATTCCCGTAAACAACCACAGTGACCAGGAGCATTTGGGGGTGGGCGTGGGGATCTTCCTTTTTGGCCTGAAGCCTCACATGTGAACCAACCCACTTCTGACTGTGGGATGAGGAGTGATACCTGTGGAGTGATGGAGGGAAGGGGACTCTCTATGGGCAGTCTGCTGGTGACTGGAATTTGTTGTTAGGTGCCGTGAAGTCTTGTCCAACTCATAGAGACCCTCATAGGGTTTTCAATGGCTGACTGTTTCTGGATTGCCTTGGGAGTGGGTTGCCAGGTCCTTCTCCCATTTTTGCAGTGCTGGGAATTGAACTCGGGACCTCAGAGACTGCAGCACAGTGCTCTACCAACTGAGCTAAATCCCAGCCCGACTGGAATTTAGCTGGTGGTTAATCCTCCCTAGAATCACCAACAATGCTGCCACCTGAGCCCTGGGCAACAGAACGTACTTAGTCCTGGGCTGCAGCCCAGAGACTGGGCTTTGTGTGCATGGTAGCCCTGGGTTCCTGCACCCTGAGGCTCTCTAGACCTTGGCTTCCCTCCTAAATCCAGGGCAGGGATGGGGAAGCCCTGAATTCTGTCACCACTTTTCTGCCTCTCCTCTTACTGGGCTGCACGAGACACCTGGTCACAGTTGCTGAGAAGAAAAGAAGTTGCAGGCAGGGCCAGAGGCCAGCCCTCTGGTAAAGATGCTTTATGGGTGATGGTCTTGACAGTGCACGAATGGAGACCTGAGCCCTGTGCCACATATTAAGTCCATAACATGGAGTAACTGCGGACACGTTATGAACTTGCGCAGAGTGTTGTGAGCCCTGCTGTCTTCACTGCAGGTGGTTTCCGGAGTGAACTACTTCTTGGACGTGGAGATAGGCCGAACCACATGTACCAAGTCCCAGCCCAACCTGGCTGACTGTCCTTTCCATGAGCAGCCTCATCTGAGGGTATGTACTAGTAACGGCGAGTGGCCAGTTACACAGGCAGAGGGGTCTGTGAGCACATTTGTGCGCATGTGTGGTGTGTGGAGAGGTGTGTGTGCATGGGAGGACTTGGCGGTATAGGAGTGTGGTGATTCATGAATAGGTGCATGCAGCTGTGGTGCCTGTGAGTTCAGGCAGGTCTGTGCCTGTGGGTGGAGTGCAGGGTCTGTGTGAACATGTGATTAGTTTGCCTGGTGACCTGGGTTCACCCTGGGACTGGGGGTATTAGGAGGACAACCCTCCCTGCTTTGGGGGTGTTGCCTGCTGAGCTGGAGGGACAGCTGCAGGGGTGGCTGGTGGGGAGGGGAAAGGGCTCTGTTGAATCCTGGCCTGGGCCCCTGCCTAGAGCCAGTTGGACAGATTAGCATCTGCAGGTGGCCACAGCCTTCCTGCTGCTCCTTCCCTCCTGACCACCCTCTTCATGGACTGGTCTGGATCTTGGGCCACAAAGGCCCTAGAGACAGCTGTCTTCCTTTGTCCCCCTCCCCATGCCCCTCTTTCAGGGGTGAGTCCCACCACCTCTTGCCTGTGCCCTCTGAGTACTGCCCTGTTGTGGAGGTGGGAGCTGGAGTGGCGGGGCTTTGCCCCCGGCCGCCCCCCTCTGGCACCCAGGCCTCCCATTGGCTGCTGCTCAGAGGGTTGTGTGCGCATGGGAGGACAGGGGGACATGGTATCCCACATGAAGGAGGAGGATACATGCTATCTGGTGGACTTGGAGCAAAGGGAGTGGGGGTGAGCAAACACACAGAGGTGGACTGAGTGTCCCAGGACTCAGCAAAGACTGTAGGGACCAAGGGTCTCATCCAGGTCATTACACTCCACATGGTGGCATCTCATGGCTGGGCATCTTCCCTTTCAACTGCAACCCACATTTATTGTCCATTTCTCTTCCCTTTTGCAGAAACAACTCTGCTCCTTCCAGATCTACAGTGTTCCCTGGCTGTACAAGATCTCTATGACAAAATACAGCTGTCAGAGTGCCTAAGGGCCTGTGCCCCACAGCCTCGCTGTCTGCCCCTTACACCCTCCCCTGTAGAGCCCCAGCCTTAGATGGAGCCCAGCCGGGATGCGGGTCCTCAGTGAGTCAGCACCAGGAGACCAGTGGAGACACAGTTGTAGGCAGCACTGACCACCTCAGTGCGGTCCCCTGGTGCTTCCTTCCTCTTGCTTCTCAAACATGCCAGTGCGTGGCACACTAAGACTGCTTCTGCCTTGCTCAATAAAAACATGCCACTGGCTCCTTTTGAGTTATTTGCTATCTTGAGAGATGCAGAAGGGAGGATTTTGGAGCAGAGGGGAAACTGAGGCTCCCACCCACATGTACACATCAGGCACAGCACTGCCATCTTTTGGGATATCTGAGTCTCAGAGGGGCTGGAACCCAGTGTCCAGCTACAGTGGCTCATGGCAGAGGGGCCAGGGAAAGGAAGGGACCTGGGTGGGCCTGGAAGTGTGGCTTCTGCTATGAAAAGGAGTCAGCAAAGCGGTGCCTATGGCCGGGGCTGGCATCACCCCGTGTGCAGAGCTGATCCCACTCCAGGACCACCTTTCACTCCTTAGATGCCACTGACCCTCAGGAAGTAATGGCTCCTGTCTACTTCTGTCCAAAAAGAGTTGGGCACTGGCATGACATGGAGACTTAGCGTGTTTGTGTGGGTGACTGATGGGGAAAGAAACACCCAGAATCCCAAGACAGGGACGTGACACACAGCCAAGGCAACTCCTCCCCCACACCTCAGCGGCTGTGCCTCCTGGGGGTCTTACATGTGGATGCCCCTGGCCCTTCTCTGCCCTTGGATGAGAAAGATGGGCATGTGTGCAGCTTCACAAGAGGAATGTGGCATGTAAAACACAGACTGATGTGAGGTGGACCTGCTTCTATTTCCAGGACGGTCTTAATTATTATCACCTTGCTGTCATCACATAGACCAGTGATGTCTTAGTGCCCCAGAACAAGGAGACCACAGTCCTAAAATACACTCTCTTGCCCTTTCCCACTGTCCTTCCACCTGCGCGCTTGGGAAAGGGAAGCCCTCAGGCCCTGCCCCTGGGTCCAGGTCTCATATGCCTTCCACACTCAGAGCTACTCTAGGAAGCTCTCTTGGAGCCACTCCCTGGAACACTAAAGGTTAAATGTCCAGGGAGCTCTGAGGCCCCACCTGATGGGCTCATATGCAGACAGACCCCAGCAGGGCAGGGGGAAGAGCCCCTCTGATGGAGCCTCTTGTCCTCCCAAACCTGGATGCAGAGCCCTCTCACCCCTGACCATTTAACAAAGTCATGGGGATGAAGAAAGTGAATCCCTGATCAGGGTGCTCTGAGCTCCTGAGAGCTAAGTCCGTTGTGACTTGAGGAATACATGGACTTAGTGGTCCTTGCCTTGGTAGGCAGTAGGGACCCTGGGCAGGGGCAGAGCAGCTGAGCAAGGAAGGGTTGGCCTGGAGTCAGTAGGGAGAAGCTGCCGTGTTCCTGCCTGGGTGAAGGTTCTCATTCACCTCCACATATGCCATCCGGGGTATGGTAACCCTGGAGAAGTTAGGGTGGGGGCTGGGCTTTGGCTCCCACCCCTGCCTGTCATCCCCTTTCTCTCCTCTACCCAGTTGCCTCTGGCCCACAGCCCACATGGAGGCAGTGAGTGTCATGACGTCGAGTGTTGGGGACGAAGCCCAGCCCCGGCTGCTCTGTCTGCTCCGGCTCCCTCTCCCATTTCCTCATGGTCAGGTCAGGTGTCTATTTCACACCAGCTTCTCCATGGAAGTAGATTCCATACTGTGCTGAGGTCAGAGTAAATGCTCAGAAACCTTCGGTGATTTTTTATACCTGGAGGGGGTTTGATTCCTGACCCTGGACTCCTGGCCCTCCTGGCGTTGAGGGGTGGGGTCGCTGTCCCTGCCTTGGGGCTCTGGTGGGCTTGTGACTGCATCGACCCTAATTCTCAGGAGAAGTGGGTGGTGAACTCCAAGGCAACTCAGGAAAGGCCCCCAGCTTCTGCTGAGTCCCTTGGCCCCTCAGCCTGGGGGACACCACGCCCCCTGGGAACAGTCCACCTCCCCAGGATGCTCTGCCCAGGAGGCCACACAGGTGCTCAGGGGACAGTCCCAGTGAGCTCCTGTCAAGACTGGCACCATCTGACAACCAGGTGAGGGCCCCTATGGATGTCCAGTCTACCTGGAGCTTCCAAGCGACCAAGGCAGCGGCTGCCATGAGACTGTGACCCCATGGCAACCCCAAGCAGGACCTGCCGGCTGGGCCTTGCTGACATCCTGGCCCTGAGCACTATGAACAGGTAAAGTGTTTGTCACTCCCTGAGTGTGAGGTGACTTGTTACATGTGACTAGTATATGGAACATGCCTGTGTGTGCTTGTACATGTGTTTGTGTGTGAGTGTGTGAGAATGTGTGTTTCAGTGTGTGTGTGATAAGTGTGCAAATGGATGCATGTGAGCATGAGAGTGTGTGTGTGCACGTGTATGTGCATACGTGTGCGTGCATGTGTGTATGGAGACCGAACAGTGAAGCCCAGAGCTCCTACAGCCAGACCACCAGGGCATGAACTCCACCTGTGTTGTGCCTTGGGCCAGCTCCTTATATGCTCAGAGCCCCACTTATCTCATCTGTAAAGCATGGAGAATAATAATTCCTTCCTCACCAGAGTTATGAGGATTACACATGACTATCCGTAAACAGTGCATAGCATAAGGTCATCTGCTAAAGTTTGTTACATGACCCATTCAAAATACTCATAGAATTTGTTTTTATGCGATGTCTTGTGAGTCTAACCTCATCTTTATCCAAATGATGTTCTTGGCCATTTTGTGTATTATGTGTCTGTGAGATTTGCAAAAACTGCTACACACTGCCATCTTGATCCTAATGAAGATCCCCATAGCTTCAGAGGTCAGACTCTGAGTCTCAGTCCTAAATCCAGGTGTCCTCTTTCTTTCTTCTTTTTTATTCTTTTTGCCAACTTAATCATTTTGAGCATAATGTTTTCATGTATTTTAGGTAACAACATTCTCTTGATTCTCTTTTTACCCCTAAATTTGTTTTTGTGTATATTGTGTTCTGAATGAAATTTTTTTTCAGATTCAAAGAAGGGAAGTATTATGTTTTAAACAAAGATTGTGTTATTTATATTTCTATTTGAAGGAAAAATTTTGACATTTAATATTCCAACTTTTCCTTTTGGCAAATTAATAGTGTACTTTTATTATGTCCCTCAGTGGAGTAAACTAACTTTTTATGTATCTTTCTTATTTCCTGTGGAATTTACCACTGGGTAGTTTATATTTTTGTTGGGACTGTCTCCCACGGTATTTCAGTGTCTGTAACCAGCCACTCCCAGCAGCCAGAGCACTCTGGCCTCCGATCCCATCAGATCTCAGAAGCTTAGCAGGGTCGGGCCTAGTTAGTACTTGGATGGGAGACCGTCTGGGAACACCAGATACTGTAGGCTTGGGAGAAGGACCCAGCAACCTATTTCCAAAACACAACCAGCCATTTAAAGCCCTATGAATAGCAGAGAAGAACCAATGGATCTGTCCTAGAATCAGTGCAACCAGAGTGCTCCTTGAAAGCAAGGATGGCCAGACTGCATCTTATATATTTCGGACATGTAGTCAGGAGAGATCAATCCCTGGAGAAAGACATGTTTGGGAGAGTGGCAGGTCAACACAAAAAAGGAAAACCCTCTACCAGATGGATTGACACAGTGTCTGCAACAATGGGCTCAAACATAAATAAGATCAGCATAGAATCAGGAAGTGTTTCAATCTGTTGTACATAGGGTCGCTATGAGTCAAACTCGACTTGACTGCACCTAACAACAACCAGCCACTGCTGATGAGGAAACCAGTAATGTTGCCTGTTCTTCTCTATCTTCCCTCGTGGCTGGTTGTTTATATCTCTGCGGCCCATTGCTGCTGCACACACAGATGCAGGGCCATCATCACTGTGGACAGCAGTGACCAGGGCTGGACCACAGCCTCACTAAAACCTGGAGAGAGCGAAAAGTCCCGACCCCACCTGGCCACCCTAGAGAACAGAGGCTCTGAGGGACGAGAATGCAGTCACCCATTCCTTAACACTCTGTCCCTGCTCCTCTGACTGGATTCATAAGTCGACACACAGCAGGCTAAGAAGCCATGAGAAGCATGGCCTCACTAAGGACCAGTCCCTTTGAGTCACTCATCTCTGCTCCTTCAATCTTGGCCCTGGGGCTCCAAGTGGGTCACTTCAGAATCATGTCACCTGAGGCTTCTGTGGCTGACTCGGTGACACTCAGGGCCACCCCCACATCAGCCATTTCTCTGGCTCCCCAAGACCAGGGAAGGGTCACTAGTAACCCTTATCTCAAGCTGCTTCACACTGCAGTCACCTGGCCCCCATGGTTGTGCACTGTGACCACCTGTTCCCACCCTGGCAAATGGGTTAATCAGTCTAGAAGGCGCTGGACATTGAAGTGTTAAATATTCCCCAATTGCTTCTCCAAACAACTGCATCACCCAGTTAGATTCCCTGTCAAAGCCAATCACTCCTGAAATGCCTGCACAGTGCAGCAAGTGGGGGCTTCTCAAGGTCCCACTTCCAGAGGACATGTTTTTGATGGCAGGCATCTCCCTACCATGCAACCCAGCACCTCCTCAGTTTCAGTGGATAACACACAACAAAGCAGAAGCCGATGAAAATGTCCTTCAGCCAAAGGGCTGGCTGGGCCATCAGAAGCTCAGCAGGTCTCTGGGGCAGAGACTCCACACCTTCCAGCCCAGCCCCATCCTTCCCATGCCAGTGACTTCCATGCCTAAGGCTTCTGCCACTTGGTCTCCACCCCACCAAGTCACCAGCCTTATTTGTCTCTCAGATTCCTCTTCCCTTATGGCACCTCATTTGCCCTGATCCCTTTCCCTCTGCACCCTCAGCACCTGCACAGTCTCCCTTTGTGGGGTCAACACCCCAACTCCTTCCAGACTTTCCCACACCCACCCAGGTGCTCAGGTGCCAGGGCTTCCTGGTGCACAAGATCTGCCCTTTTGAGGGACTTTTCATCATGAACACATCTGTATCTCTTTTACCTCACCCCAGGCCCCTGATGAGCAGACTAAGGGGATGCCAGTGTGGCTTAGGAGTGTGTCCCCTCGCTCGAGCTCTTCTGACTGTCACACTGGTCATTGGCCCCATCACCACACACACCCCTGAAGGTGATGGATGACTGCAGTGGTACAGCTGCAGGCCTGCTTCTAGTGGCTTATGCCTGTCTCCTGGCTGGCTCGCCAAAGTCATCACTAGAGTTTAGGGCAAATCTCAGGTTCCTGGAACTAGGCTGAGTCATACTGCTCCAGTATGCTAATTAAAGAGACCAGTAATGGTGAAAAGCCAGCCTTCTAACACCTGGTTTCCTGTGGGATCTGCCCCTCCCCCACCTGTGTCTGGGAAGCTGAGTCTGCCTGTGGACCAGGGCTTGGAACAAGGCAGGGTAGCCCATCCCCACCCGAGCCTCAGTGACTAGCCCGGGATGGCCACCCAGGGCTTGTGGGGCTTAGGGTTGGACTTTGTTCAACTATAGGTAGAGTATCCCTGAGCTGAAATGCTTGGCACCAAAGGTGTGGCAGATTCCAGACTATTACTGGAGTTCTGGATAAAGCAGAGGTGGTCTCCTGAGGACAGGAATCTAGAAATTAAATAGAAAAAAGAGAGAAAACAGCCCTTATACATTAATGTTATAACTGAAGTCCAAAAGTCCTCCTAAAAATGCTCACTCAGCACACACATACACACGTACACAGGCACACACAAAAAACGTTTTCATTCAGGCATGCCAAGGACAGCAATTTCAGTGTGCATGATAAGCTCAAAAACTGCAAAACCAAAGTGGCCACAGGTATGCTAGTCATCTGTTCTCAGGAACGTTAGGGGTGCCTTAATTTTTGCTCAGTTGTTCACCCCTCCCCGCTTAGGACTCATTTGGTTAGAGGTTCATCTTGTTGGCTAAACCAAGAATCAATGGTCAGGACATGTTTTGAGGCACTTTGTGTGCTGCTTAGTGGGGATTCCTTCCCATAGTGTCACCAATAGGCCAGGTATCCCTTGTATGTGTCTCAGGGGGCCCAGCACTAAGGAGTGTCTGGGAGCCTGAGGTGCAGGGGGACTACCCCTAATGTGTGACTCCCAGATGAGCAATTGAGGTTCCTCGGATGCAGGAATGGGATGTGTTCTTCTTAGGTGGTTTCCTGTGAGACTGCTACTCATCATGGGGCCAGGCACCCCTGGACATCTCCATGAAGACCCTAGTCACCTAGAGTCACCCAGACTAGGCCAGAGGGAATATTTGTGTCTTTACTTTGGGCCCTAGGGACACTCCTATAGACAGATCTCTACAGGGACTGTTGATACAACCATTATATTTTTAGACTTTATTTAAGCCAATCTGATGTGATTAACACAAAAATGACATGCAAAAGATTAAATTAATTCAGAGTGTCAGCTAAGATTCTCCCTAGAGGACACCAAGGTGATTAATACGTACAAATCCTAATTCTTTCTGCAAATTATAATGGAGATTTCCCAAATATTTAGACCCAAAGAGTCTCAAGCCAGACTCCAGACTCAAGCAACTGACTTGATCAGTCTTTAACCAAACAAGCATTTTTTCAAACAGACCATGTGTCCCAGAAATCCTGATATTGGCACCAACAGGACTGACTCAGTGTTTCTTGGGATCATGTAAATTACAATAGAAGTCTCTCAAACAACTCGTTTCTCTGTGCTTCTTATATCCCTTCCTTGCTATTTATCACTCAAAAATAACAGAATTCAAAGTTCCTTGTCACACAAACAATAGAGTTCAAAAAGACCCTAGATGGACTCCTGAAAAACCATGGCTGTCACACAAATGGCAGAAGCCCAAACTGGTTCAAAAAGAACCTAGGTAGAGTCCCAAAAGATAAGGAAAATGAAGGGCAAGCCCTGAGGTGCACCAACAAGGAAGAACTTCTGGGCCAAAGTACTTGGACTTGAGTCTACACATTCATTTTTCCACCTCTCCAAATACTGGTAGAAAGCAGTTGATGGCAGCCAAAGTGGAAAGATAAGAAGTCCCTGAACTAAAAGTGAGTCCAACAGCTGGGTGAGACTATTCAGTCTTCCCTCTCTGCCCCAAATTGACTCACTTCTAGTTGTTGTTGTTGTTGTTGTTGTTGTTGTTGTTGTTGTTGTCGTTGTTTAAGTGCCATGGATTCGGTGTCCGATTCAGAGCGATACTATGTACAACAGGCGAAACACTATTGTCAATGCCTCTCTGCTATTCATAGGGTTTCAAAGGCTGGTTGTTTTTTAGGAGTGGGTTGCCGGGTCCTTCTCCCAAGCCTATAGCACCTGGTATTCCCAGGTAGTCTCCCATCCAGGTACTAATCAGGCCCAACCTGGCTTAGCTTCCAAGATCTGACGCCACAGTGGTACAGCTGCAGGCCTGCTTCTAGTGGCTTATGCCTGTCTCCTGGCTGGCTCACCAAAGTCATCACTAGAGTTTGGGGCAAATCCTAGGTTCCTGGAACTTGCCTCAGTCATACTGCTCCAGTATGCTAATTAAAGAGACCAGTAATGGTGAAAAGCAGAGAATGGAGACTTAATCAATGTGCATATTGGGAAGAGGAACACATAAGGGAGTCCTGTGACCCCAAATCTATCTTCAGGGAACTGACATGAGCTTAGGTTTAAGTAGTGGAAGAACTGGGTCAGAGGCAAGAGACGTGCATCATTTTAAATGGTCCTGGTCCTATGTGACCACTTTTGCCACTGTCTCAGCTCTGCTTCTGCAGGCTGGTCCTGGGTCATCGCTGTCGCCACTAAAAGGGTCGTTTCTGTCTATTGTTGAAAGGAGATGCTTATCAATGCTTCCTGGATCAGAGGTAGTTGAAGGGTCAGGACAAGGACTGGAGACCTTCAGGTAACTTTTTAGGGTTGCAATCAGGACACGTGTGGGTCCAAGTGAGGAGTCAGGGCTTTTTAACCAAAACAGGTTATAATTGCCTGTTTTAAAACTTTTTGGATTGTGGAATATTTCCACACACATAATGAAATATCTTGGGAATTGGATCCAAGTTTAAACATAAAATTCATGTATGTTTTATGTATACATTATATCCATAGCCTGAAGGTGATTTTATAGCATATTATTAAGAATTTTGTGGATGAACAAAGTTTTGTATTGAGGAATTCTAGACTTATTGCTACATGATGATGATCAAAAAGTTCTAGATTTTATGACATTTTGGATTCTGGATCTTTGGGTGAAAGATCTTCATCCTGCAAATAGAAAGCATATTTTCTCTTCTTTGCTGGATGTAAAGATGAGAAGACATGAGGTCTGGGCCCAACTGAAGCCCGTTTGAGCAAAAAACCAATTCCAGGGGCCTCAGGACTGAGTGAGGCGACAGCAAGGTGCAGCTTTGCACCTGACACCCAGGGGAGCCGTGCAGCAGCCCAGCCTGACCTCAGCCTCCCCAGATGCTATGCTCACAGGACCACAGGCCCATGCTGGGCCAGGCGGCATGGGTTTGCAGCGCTGGGCTCCTCCCTCTCCTCTCTCTAGAGAGGATGGAGCTCACCCTTCAGGAGCTCACCAGAGTCCCAGGACATTTCTCTCCTGTTTCAGAAGTGACACTCCAAAGGGCACCTTGCAGAAAGCAGATGTCCTACCCTCTGGACCTTAGACATAGCAGGCCACTTTTCACAGTGCCAGGTGCCAGGTGTGACTATAGCTGGAAAATAAGGGCTCATCCTAACTCCCCATATGCTGTCATTGACTGAGTTCACAGGAGAGCTCAGCTGGAAGTTCCTTTTCTTATGAGGTAGTTGGGCTCTTGCCAACTATGGTCAGCCAGAGAGGTGGCTGTGTCCCTAGGGGTGAAATCAGCAGTCAGCCTGGACGTGATTTTCTGACCTTCATGAGGACCCTCCTAACACCAACCATGTTTCCTGGACAATCTCCTGGTACCTCTGGCATGCGAAGTGGTTTGGATTCTGGAAATTCTCCAGAACAATCCACTAAATTAATCCCATCAACCAAGTAAAATGACAAGCCTCAGACTAACCCAAAACATTTGCAAATAATGTATCTTATATAGAAATTATATCCAGAGTATATAAAGAACTCTTACAAATCCGTAAGAATACAAACAACCCAAAGAAAAATTCTTTTAAAAATACAATCTAGTTAAAAATAAAATGATCCAATGCACAAAGACAACTTGGTGTGAAGGTATAGCTCAGTAGAAGGTGCCTAGCATGTGCAAGGCACTAGTTTTGAACTCCAACAAATAAAAGAAAAGAAAAGAACCTAATTATTTTTTAAAAAAGAAGCAATCACTTAAAAACTCCCAAAGGATTTCCATAGACATTTCTCTAAACAAGTAAATAGCCAATAAGCATATATAAACTTGCTTCATATCATGAGCTGTAGGAAAAAGCATCAAACCCACAACAAAATACTTTGCCACACCCACCAAATGTGGATGGTCAAAAAATTAGAAAATAATATATTAGAGCATCATACATAGATGTTAGGCATGTTCAATTGTGCAAATGCTTTGAAAAATACCTTGGCAAATATTCAAAAGGTGGAACATAAATTTACCACATTATGGTAATTCTGCTCATATTTATATGTCAGATATAAATGACAACATAAATCCACCCAAAAACTTGTTTGTGAATGTTTGTAACAGGATTATCTGTAACAGAAAAATAAAATAGAAACAATCTAAGTGTGTGTCAGTAACTGATGAACAAATGAACATGATCTAGTGTATCAATACAGTGGAATATTATTGGGAAATGAAAAGGAATGATGAACTGATGTAACTATCAGGATGAACCTTGAGAATGTGCAATGAAAGATAATGAATGGTGTGATGGCCTTTACATAAAACAGCCAGAACAGGTACATTCATAGAGCAATGGCTGATTAGCAGTTGCCTTGGGCTGGGGCATGGGGGCAGTGGAATTAATGAGTAGGAGGTTCCTTTGGGGGCATCATGTCAACTGGATGTGGATTTCCTTCAAGAATTTCTGTGCAGAGATCTGGTCCTCAGGGTGGGGAAGCTGGAGGTAGAGATTCAGAGAGGTCCTTAGATCACTGGAGGTGTGCCTAGAAGGTGTTAAGGCAGTTCTCAGAGACCCCTGGGTTCATTCTTGGGGAAGACTATTATAAAAGGAGCAAGGCTGCCCCACCTCTGGCCTCTGTCCTGTGATATGATGTCTTCATCTTACTGGAGCCCCCATTGTGGCACCATCCACTGCAAGGCCCTCACCAAAGCTGAGCAAATGGTGGTGCCATGCCCTTGGACTTTGAAGATTGTAAGTTAAATAAACCTCTTTTTTTTTTTTTTTTCTTGTTTATTTTTGTGTTTTTGGTACTGGGGATCTAACCCTGTGCTTCCCACCTGTTAGGCAAGTGCTCTACCACTAAGCTAAATCTCCAGCCCAATAAACCTTTTCTTCATAAAGTTACCCAACCTCAAGTATTTCATTACAGTAGAAAAAGCTGACTAGGGGCTGGGATTTAGCTCAGTGGATAGAGCACTGCGCTGCAGTCTCTGAGGTCCCAAATTCAATTCCCAGCACCGCAAAAATGGGAGAAGGACCTGGCAATCCACTCCCAAGGCAATCCTGAAACTGTCAGCCATTGAAAACCCTATGAGGGTCGCTATGAGTCGGATACCGACTCGACGGCACCTAAAAACAACAACAACAACACAGGTAGTAATCAAATGTCCTAAAATTGTGGATATATTTGCACAATTTTGTGACTATACTAAGAACCATTGAATTATACACTTCAAATGGGTGAATTATATCATATATGAGAATTATATCTGATAGAAAACTTTTAAAATATATTACACTAAAACTACGTTCTATCCAAGCAAAATGTTTACTCTCTCTTCTCTTTTCCACCC
Organism: Pedetes capensis; assembly: GCA_007922755.1. Taxonomy (NCBI): domain Eukaryota; kingdom Metazoa; phylum Chordata; class Mammalia; order Rodentia; family Pedetidae; genus Pedetes; species Pedetes capensis. Next base: position 60,863 of record VMDO01003408.1, on the reverse strand, counting down.
AGATAATTTGTAGCCATATTTTTCAACCAAACCCCAACATAAATGGGAAAACAGCAGTTACTGTAATTATAAGCCAATGTGGAAATGTCCCAGACTTGATCAAATTTAGCCACTCAATCCCTAATCCCTCTCTCTTTATTCCCATGAAAAATTAAAAGCCACAACTAACAACCATTGGAAATTTACACCCTGATTCATTTAAGTCCAAAGAAATCAAGGCCCCAAATAAAATTTTTAAATTCAAGTTTGGAAATTATTCTCCCAAATTTCCCCCTCAGCTTGGTCTTCATAAGAATCTGTCACTGAGGTTCCCAGCCTTAGGCATGGCTGAAGGAAATGTCCTGCACCCGGAATAGAGTCTCAGGGAGATTAGGTGGGAGTTTGTAAAGCAGTGATGCTAAAGTCCCATCCCTGCAACAAGTCAATAACTGCCCAGGAGCCAAAGCCACCTGCTGCAGAAGCAGGTCTTCTATATTCCTTTTTTGTGTGTGTGTGTGGTACTGGGGGTTGAACCCAGGGTCTCATTTTGCATGCTTTCCAAGTGCTGTACCACTGAGCTGGACCTCCAGCCTTTTTTTTTTTTTTTTTTTTACCTTTTGAGACAAGGTCTCACTAAATTATACAGACTGCCTCTGGTCTGGAGGTCTCAAATTTGCGATTCTCCTGCCTCCGCCTCCTGAGTCGCTGGGATTACAGGCGTGCACCACCATGCCTGGCTTGGAAGCAGGTCCTTCTCTCCTTCTCTCATCTCAAGATGAGGGCTGTTTTCCCATAGGGGTGTCCCCACCCCACCACCCTTGGCTAACCCCACTGGCAGGTGTCACCTCTGCTGCCCTCCTTCTTGCTGTCCTTGACTGTTCCAGCACATTCTCTTGGAGCTGAGGCAAACCTGCATCGGACAGAGGAGATGCGCTCATTCTAGACTGGTGATACTGCTTGCCTGGCCATTTGGGCTGTGGTCCTCGGTGCCTGCTGCACTTCAGAACTGTCCAGAAGCTATGAGTGGACACTGGTTCCCAGACCCCACCCAGACCGCTGACTGGCTCCCCAGGTGGCTCTGGGCTGCAGGAGGCACCGCTCAACTGTGCATACCCTGGATTCTCTCTGTGCAGCCCTAAGGGGCCGCCCTTCCCCAGTGCCTTCCGGGATCCTGCTCCCTGCCAGGTGTCTCTGCAGGTTGTCCTCAGTCCATGCTCCTTCTTGCCAGTGAGATGCTGCTCACCCCAGGCTCGGTGTCTAATTCCCTGACAGCTTAGGTGTCCACCACCTTCCCATTGCTGCCTGCAAGAGAAACTGGATCCAGGCTGGTCCCGTCTCCCCATCCTGGCTTCAGAAACCACAGGGCACTTCACACCAGTCTCATGGGTCCAGGTTCTTGACTTCACAGGGACATGTCTCTCCCGGGCTGGATGAGCAAGTGTGTCAGTCAGGGCTTCCAGAGAAACAGCCAATAGGCTGTGTGTTTGTGCATGCGCACATGGATACATATACATGTACATGGATTTGTAGGGAGAGAAAGAGCCAATGAGATACATATTCTGTGTATATATAAAATACATAATGTATTCAGATATATTATAAACATGTGTTGTTGTTAAGTGCCATCAAGTCAGTGTCTGACTCATAGCAACCCTATGTACAACAGGCAAAGAAGTATTTTTACTGCTTCTCTGCTATTCATAGGGTTTTAAATGGCTAATTGTTTTGTGGAAGGGAGTAAGTTACCAGGTCTTTCTCCCAAGGCTACAGCACCTGGGGTTCCCAGGCGGCCTCCCATCCAAGTACTAACCATGCCCATCCCTGCTTAGCTTCCAAGATCTGATGGGATCAGATCCCACAGTGGTATGGCTACAGGCAAAACATGTGTACATATGTATATTATGAGATTATAGATATAACATGGAGATTTATGTATTCAGAGGGTACAGAGGAAAAACAAATCCAAAGTCACTTTCTCCTATTATATTCTTACTAGAAAGACCACTTTTGATAACCAGAGGTGTAGGATTTTTTTCCCCAGTATACAAAATATGCAATCAGCTCCACAGGGACATCAGCTGGGTGTCCTGAAGTTCAATGCCATTGTGACCCTGTCTACCTGGATATAGTGTCATGTCTCACAGCCTGAGGTTCAGTCTCCAAGACTGCCCCCTTCCACACACTTTTAACATTACTGTTGCCACCCCTGGGTCACCTTGCCTATGCTTCTGACCAAATGAGGGGGTTCCTACAACCCCTTCCTTGGGTTCAATTAATTTGTGGGAGTCCTCACAAAATACAAGGCCGCATTTACACTGACCTGCTCATTGTAGAGTATTGTGGGCACAGCCTGAGACAGTGTGGGCTCAGTTCTAGGCCACCAGGATGCAGTAGTATTGCAATGAAGAGAGTCACCTGAACTTTTTGTTGCTCCATGCATATAAAAGTAATGTTTACAAGCCAGGAGTGATGGTGCACACCTGTAATCCCAGCCTTCAAGAAGCCAAGGGAAGAAGACTTTGAGTTCCAGGCCAGCCTGGGCTGCATAGCTAGACCCTGCCTAAAAAAAAAAAAAAAAAAAAAAAAAAAAAAAAAAAAAAAAAAAAAAAAAAAAAAAAAAAAAAAAAAAAAAAAAAAAAAAAAGTTGTTTTCAAGATACCATAGTCTATTACATAAATGTGCAATGGAATTCTGTCTAAAAAAAGCAACATACAGACCTTCATTTAAAAATACTTTATGGTCAGTTGTGGCGCACTAATCCCAGCGTCTAGGGAGACAGAAAGAGGATCTCAAGTTCAAGGCCAGAGGCAGCCTGCATAATTTAGTAAGACCCTGTCTCTAGATGTAAAAAGTAGGTGTGGTTCTGTGGTAGAGCATTTGCAAAGCAGGTGTGAGGCCCTGGGTTCAACCCCTGAGTACTTAAAAATAAATAAATAAATAAATAAACACTGATTACTAAAAAATGCTGCTGACCATCTGAGCCTTCAGGGAGTTATAACGTTTTACTGGTAGAGGGTTTTTCCCAGACATTGATTCTGCTGACTGCTTAGGGTGGTGGTTGCTGAAGGTTGGGGTGGCTGTGATAATTTTTTAAAATAAGATAACAGGTAGTTTACCCCAGTGGTTGACCTTTTTTTTTTTTTTTTACAAAATACTTCTCTGTAGCACGTAATTCTATTTGGTGGCGTTTTACCTACTGCTTCTTTGCCAATTAAGCATATGTAATATTCTGGTCCTTCATTGTTGTGCCAATAGTGTTCAAAGAATCTTCCTAAGGAGCAGGTTCTATCTCAAGAAACCACTTTTTTAGTAATCCAGAAGAAAGCAGCACCTCATCCATTCAAACTTTATCATCATCATTTGTTGGCCTTTCATTCAGATCACATGCAGATCTGCTCTAGTCAGGTATTAATAGCTCATGCATCGTCTAACCAAGGACAATATGTTACGTCCTCTTTTGGAGCTGGAGGATGGGATAGGGGCTCACACGATCCACTCTGTGCATCAAGTGGCCTTGCAGTACCTCCAGGAACAGTGCTTAGGAAAAGAACAAAGAGTTTCTCCTGAAACTACAGCAATTCAGTCACAGTTTCAGGCTCTGTTTCCAAGACCAGGTCTTGTGCTGTTCCCACCACAGCTGCACTGAGTTCATCTGCTGAGGTCTTGACCCTCTCCTAGTCATCCATGTGGATTGCAATCAACTGTGTTCCAAACTCCTGTTAATGTGGCCATTTTAACTTCCTATTGTGAATGTCAAATGCTTTTAATGACATCTACAATGGTGAATCCTTTCCAGGTTTTCAATTTATGTTGCCTAGATCTGTCAGAGGAATCTCTTTCTATGGTAGCTGTAGCCTTACAAATTATATTGCTTAAAAAATAAAACTTGAAAGTTGAAGCACACCCTCAATCATGGGCTACAGAATGGATGCAGTTTTAGCCGGCAAGAAAGCAGCATTCAGTTTCTACTCCACCTCCATCAGAGCTCTTGGGTGATCAGGTGCTTTGTCAATAGGCAGGAATATCTTGAAAGGAATCTTTTTATAATCAGTAGGTCTCAACTGTGGACTTAAAATATTCAGCAAGCCATGTTGTAAACAGATATGCTGTCATCTGGGCTTGGCTTTTCCATTTGTAGGTCACAGGCACAGCAGCTTTAATCTAATTCTTAAAGGCCCAGGATTTTCAGAACGAAAAATGAGCTTCCACTTAAGGGCTGTGTTTGCCCCTCTAGTGAGCCTATCCTTTGAAACCAGGCCTTGACTTCTCCACTCCAGTTGTGAAAGTTCTAAATGGCTTCTTTTTTCCAGTAAAGCCTATTCAATCTATATATTAATCAGCTTGTGCATGGTTGTGCATTGCTATGGCAAAATAGCTGACAGAACTAACTTATGGGAGAAAAGACAGGTCCATTGAGGCTCACGGTTTAGAGGGTCACAGTCCATAATGGCATGGAGGAATAGCAGAGTAGCTGGCTGCAAGGCCTGTGGCAGAGGGCTTCCTAATATCATGGCATCAGGAAGCACAGATAGAGTTTAGATAGGGCCCACGTAAGACCTCCAAAAGCTCATCCTCATTGACCCACCACTGCAAGTGGAGCCCTGCCACCCAAAGTTCCACAGCCTCCCAGGATAGCACCACCAGCTGAAGGCCAAGGATTCACCCTCATGACCTTTGGGGGACACTTTAGGTTCAAACTGTAAACATCTACATTGAAAGTCTTTGATAAAGAGACTATTGGAGAGGTGAAGGGCAAGAGATGACAGTCTTGAGAGTGGATACAATCAAAGCTTGACATATCCATTTCTGGACATGTCACTATAGAGATTATTAATTTGTACAATTAATATTGAGTAATTATGATAAGACAGCAAGTCAGTGGTTTAGTGTGGCCACCTTCATTAATGACCCTAGCTGCATCTTGTAAATCATTTGCTGCAGCTCCTGCCTCAGTGTTTTCTGCTTCACCTGCACCTTTATGTCATGGAGAGGGCTTCTTTCCCTTACCTTCACACCCATCTTCTGCCAACTCCAAGGTATACTGCAGCTTCCTCATGCCTCTCAGCCCTCAGGGACATGAGGAGAGTTAGGGCCTTGCTCTGGTTTATGCTTTAGAGAAGGGAACATTGCAGCTGGTTTGCAATTGGAACATTGCACCATTGTAGTCGTCTGGATCTTCTATCCAGATCACTAGAACTTTCTCCACGACAGTAATAAAACTTTTCTGCTTTCTCATCATTTGTGTGTTTCCCAGAGCAGCACTTCTAATTTCCCTCAAGAAGTTTTCCTTCACATTCACACTTTAGCAATCCCGTAAGCCTAGCCTTGGGCCTATCTCATCATTTTTTAAAACATTACATATATATATATATATATATATGTGCACACACACACACACACACACACACACATACATACATAAACACACATACATATATATAATGTGTGTATATATAACATATATACATATACATATACATATATATGATATATATAACATATACATATACATATCATATATATATATATATGTGGTTAGATAGAGGGTCTCACTTTGTAGGCCAGGTTGGGCTTCAACTCACAATCCTCCCACCTCAGCCTTCCAAGGCCTATCTCATCTTTCAACAGGCCTTCCTCACTAGGCTCAGTCATTTCTAGACTGGGATCTACAGGGACACATGTGCTACTCATTCCTCCATTTGAAACTTTGAGGCCATTGTAGGGTTATTAACTAGACTAATTTCAATATTGCTGTGTCTTGAGAAGAGGGAGGCCTGAGAAAGCGAGAGAGGCTGGGGAACCGCTGAACAGGTGCTTCTGTGTTTAGAGGGTGCAAACATGCATCAAGGAAGAGCCCAATCTCATATAAGTTCAGGCCCTGGAGATCCAAAATAATGCCATGAGCAACATCAAAAATCATGGGCCACAGACCACACCAGGGCTAAGGGAAAGGTTTAAAATATTGTGAGAATTACCAAAATATGACACAGAGGCTCTAAGTGAGCACATACTGATGGGAAAATGGTGTCCATAGACTTGTTCAAGGCAGGGTTCCTCAGACCTTTGATTTATGAAAAAAACAATGTAGTACTCATGGAGGACATTAAAGCAAAACACAGGGAGAGGCTGCACTCCTGTGCAAAGCACAGGAGAGGACTACACAGGGTGAGGGGCTGGGAGGGCACTGGCCTTCCATACCCTCACTAGGAGCGCTACATGCTACGACCCTCCCTGAGGTCATCCATGCAAGAGCTCTTGGACCCTCTTCCTTTGGGTTCTTATGGGGACTCTTGGAGCTCAGCCAACCGCACAGAAAGGGGACTGGAGAAATGGAGTGTAACTTCATGTTAGTAGAATGAGCGGGAAATGCAGCAAGGCCTGCATGTCCAATTCCGCCTGGCCCTCTGGGCAGTGTTCCTCACTCCAGTACGTGGGACAGGGCCCCTTCTGAAACGGTGTCTGATGGGCCTCAATCACATAAGAGAATTCCTATGGCCTAAGACAAAAAGGTGGGGGAGAGTGTGTGTGATTGTGAGTCCTGGTAGGCCCTGATTGGTCAGGTGGACAGGCTTTGTATGCTATGGTCTGGGGCAGGATTCCTTCTTCTCCTGGAAATTGCAGTGTTTGCTTTTAATGCCTTTAACCAACTGGATGAGGTCCAGCCACACTATTGAGGGGGACTCCCCTTATTTGAAGTCAACCAAGCATGCATGTTAACATCCACAAACTGTCCTCCCAGCAGCACCCAGGCCAATATGCAACAAAAAGAAACCTGGCACCACAGCCAGGCAAAGCTGGCCTATGAAAAGTTAACCATCCGAGTTGGCCTTTTTCCTTTAATTTTGATTTCTCATCCGGTTCCCATTTTTAAGCTAAATGGAACCATGTTTTCCAAAATACTCCTGTTCCTCTTTCATTTTCCAAATATGATTCTTAGGAACAAAATGTTCCAAACACGAGCGCTTTCAGCCACCTTCCTGGCCACTCGCCAGGCAGTGAGGTCACTGGCAAGATTCTCTTCATTCGGAAAACAGGGTGAGGATGGGGGTGGGGGGGCGGGACCCTCAGTGGTCTTCATCCCTCTGCACATGCCTCTCAGACCAAGCATTCTTGACTCGGCCTTATCCAGCTGCCAAGGAGCGGGGCACTGTTCTCTCAGTGGATGGCTGTGAGCCAAGTCACAGCACAGGAGTTCTATTTTTAAAGAGATGATAGTGTGTGTGCGTGGGTGGGGGGAGGTAACTGTTAATCACATAAATAATAATATGAGAGCATTTCTGCTATCCATATTCTGTAAGCTATATTTTGCTCTCCATAAAATTAAACAGAACTGGACACATGATTGCAAATTATACCATCATTTATGTATGTGATTTTAGAATTAAGGAGGGAATCTTGAGTCTGTGAGATGTCTTCCTGCTTTTACTCGTCCTCAATCCACTTCAATGGGATATGCACAGTCTTGTCCTGGGGAATCTATTTAACATGTCTTTTCTCTAGCCAGCCCCCTCGCACCACCTCTCTGTACAGCCCAAAAGTGAGCAGTGGGTGGGGATGTCCCAGAGCTAGTATTGCAAAACTATTCTTCATAGTTGTCTCTCCTGTGCCAGACACAGTGGCTCATGCCTGTAATCCCAGCGTCTCAGGAGGCAGAGGCAGAAGGATAGCAGGTTGGAGGCCAGAGGCAGCCTGTGTAACTTAACAAGACCCTGTCTCAAGATAAAATATTAAAAATGGGCTGGGAGTACAGCCCAGTGGTATGGCGCTTGCAAAACATGCGTGAGGCCCTGGGTCCAACCCCCAAGTACAGCAACAACAACAAGAAAATAGTTTCTCTTTACATATGTGTTGGGAGAGGAGGGAGAGAGAGACAGAAACAGAAGTTCTGAACTTGCCACTTCTTGGGGAGGTATTATGTGTTGGAGCTATGATTTCACTAATAATTCATTGTCTCTAGCAAGCAGGAGAGTATAATATATATATGTAAAATTTGTTGTTAGGTGCCCTTTAGTCAAGTCTGACTCATAGTGACCCTCATAAGGTTTTCAATGGCTTATTGTTTCAGTATTGCATTGCCATGTCCTTCTCACATATCTTACAGTTCTGGGGATTGAATCCGGGTACTCAGAAAGTATAGAGCAGCACTCTACCAGCTGAGCTAAACCCCAACCCCATATAAAGTTTATTACTTAGTTAACAAGCAACATCTCTTGTTCTTGGTCCTTAGCAGTGTTAGGAAAGGTCAGAATTATCTGGTTCTAACTGCAAGGACCAGGTGCACCAGCTTTCAGGCAGGAAGCCAGGAGCTCACAGGACCTGCTAGCTGCACCTTGCTCCCAAGGTGGGCTGCGTCTACTGTAGCTTTCCATGGGATGCGCTCCCTTCCACGTGGCCAGTTAGGGGAGGCATTGCCTGTAAAAATGGAGCAGACTGCACCTCGCTCAGGCTTTGCCAGAGGGGCTTCCCCTTAGGTGAGCACCCATGATGGCACCTTGGCAGAGTAGACTGCACCTGGCCAGCAAGGCAGAGGACAGTACCTCAGAAGGAAATCAGGAAGGCGTGACTTTCAAAGCTTTCAGATGTGAGCCAGCACACAAAGGGAGGTTGTAGGTGTTAGCCATGCAAAAAATACCAACAGTGCAGACTAAATGTGGAACACACTGTCCTATAATTCCAGATAAATGCATCTGCCCTTTGGTTTACCTCTTTCGTATAAGAAATTCCCTCTTGAACCATGGGTTAGCTAAAACTCTAAGTGATCACATGTTTTATTTTCACCCACAATTCTCTCTGGCTAGCACAAGAAAACTTATTCCTGTTCTTTGTGATTAGCAGCATTGTGAGCGGTCAGAATTTCCTGGTTGCAGAGATAGCAAGTGGGAAACATTCTGTTTCCACAGGAATAACCACCACATTTTTTCCTAATTCCATAAAATCCTTTTCTTTATTTTTTTCCTTAACATTCTTACTAGTGTTTTAAAAATATTTAGGCAAACAAATCCTTAGACTATAAAATTAACACACTACCATAAGCTGACCCCTCATTTCTTCACTCCAAGCACTTCTTTCCCTACTGCCCCCATTCTTTCTTCTCTTTCTCATGTGTATGCATGTGCATGCACATGTGTGCGTGTGTGTGTGTGTGTGTGTGTGTGTGTGTGTGTTTGGTAGGAAGGTTATGGTGGTTGCCATTTTTTTCTTCTCCCTTCAAGTCCTTATTTGGATCTATATACTCAGTAAGTTCATCCTTTCAGATGAATCCAAATTGCACATTTCTAGGTCAAATCAGAACCAATAGGTCCACCCTAGAAGAAGTGCAACCAGAGTGCTCCTTGGAAGCAAGGATGGCTAGACTGTCTTATATATTTTTGACATGTTGTCAGGTGACCAATCTCTGGAGAAGGATATCATGTTTGGGAGAGTGGGAGGCCAATGAAAAGAAAGAAGACCCTCAGCTAGATGGATTGACACAGTGTCTGCAACAATGGGCTTAAACATAAAAAAGATTGTGTGCCTGCCACAGAATCAGGGAGTGTTTCTTTCTATTGTACATAGGGTCACTATGAGTCTGACCCAACCTGATGGCACCTAACAACAAAAAAGCTGAAATATTATCCATATAAAATTGCCAAGAAATTCGGACATAATTGTTAAGAATAAGCAAATTAGGTGAGTGTACATGAGATTATTGTTGTTGTTGTTATTAAGTGCTATCAAGTAGGATCCGACTCACAGCGACTCTCATAGGGTTTTCAATGGCTGATTGTTTCGGGATTGTTTTGGGAGTGGATTGCCACATCTTTCTCCCATTTTTGCAGTGCTGGGAATCAAACCTGGGTTCTCAGAGACTGGAGCAGCGCTTTACCACCTGAGCTAAACCCCAGCCCCTATACATGGGATAATCACTTATAAATAAACTCTTCATAACTTCAAAAATCTTTTTCAGTAACAAAATCTTAAGTTCATATTATGTTAAAGTAATAGGTATTCATTAAATGTCTGGGTCGTTTCTAAATAAGTTAGAATACTAAAACATCAATTATTTAGCATAAATTTAAAGTTTATATACTTTGATATCTTATTTTTATGTGGTATAAAGAAGATAAATATATTGAAGTCTGCTCATTACTGAACAGGAAAATTTGTACACATTTCTTGAAATTGTGTAATGGTGTTGGTCTAAAGAATGCGGTGCAGAATTGCCAAAGATTAGAATTATTACTAACATACGGTAATTAAAACTAGAAATAAGAAGGAGAATAACTCCACATGTGAGGAGAGTAAAGCATATTTTATGAGGGAGGTCACTGGGCATGTGGATGTGTTTTGTTGAGGGAAGGACAGTGGTGTTGCAGGTTTGTGGAAGGTGAATATTGTTTTAAAAATTGAAAATCAATATAGAGATACCTCGGAAAACTAAGAATAGAAATGACATATGACCCAGTTATACCACTTCTGGGAATATATCCAAAGGGAGACAAGTCATCATACCACAGAGACATCTGCATCTTTGTATTTAAAGCAGTACTCTTCACAATCACAAGGATATGGAACCAACCAAGATGCCCATCAACAGAAGAATGGATAAAAAAAATTATGGTACATATATACAGTGGAATATTAATCAGCAGTAAAAAAGAATGAAATAATGTCATTTGCAGCAAAGTGGATGGAACTGGAGAATACCATCTTAAATGAAAGAACACAGGCTCAAAAAGAGAAGTACCTATGTTCTCATATGCTGGAGGTGAATCTTACTTAAAGGAAGAAAAAGCTATACATAAGCAGATACATAAAAATGAGCAATTAAACTTGACTAAGCAGGGAAAATATAAGCAGAATAGAAAGAAGGAGTGAGAGAACTAGCAAAGGGAAGTGAAGGTTGTGGAAGGTAGTCAGGGGAGGGGAAACAGTGTAGAGGGATAAAGGTGGGAGGATAATCTCAATGTAAATTATGCAACTTTATGAGTACATGGGAAATGTAGGGGAACATAACCCATAAATGCATATGAGTTTTATTACATATTAGACAAATTGTTCCATAAACTTTGTAAGTTGATGAAAGTGTAGCCAAAAGTGATTTAACAGTTGCACAATGGAACAAGCAAATGCTATATTACTCTGTATCCCAGCAAAATTTATCAATAAAGGGAAAAGAGAAAAAAAAATATATATATATATGGGATCAAGTTGGCTAAAATTAGAATTATTTATACATTTTTCTGAAAATTGAATATTGATATTGAGCATTTGTAGGCAGAATTCTCTTGGAGCATTGATCTGCTCTTGATAGAAACTATGAGGATTATTACTTTACCTTTTAGGTAACTGGCCTAGAAAACAAAGATTCTGTGATGATTTTCATGGTTTATGTCTGTGAAATGTTTTATCATTTTGGATTTGTTCCATAATGATCTGTGATCTTATTTTTAATTGTTGTAAACTTTTATATATTTCGGGGGGAAGAGAGAAAAACTTCCCAAAATCAAATTCTAAGATAAAGTCTCTTTGACCCTGAACTACCTTTGAGATTTCCAGAGGGTCCTTAGAAGTCCAAAAGAGATATGTAAGGTTAATTTTGATTTGTTAAATTTTAGGGGCACCTTTGTCAAGAAATGATGCTTAACCCCCTTTGAGTTATATTTGTAAGAATATGTTGTTAATATGCTTTCCTCAATATTGTATAGGAGACCTAGAAATCTGGTATGTAGTAGGACAATATAATCAGTCATGACTCCAGTTATTACGTTAAAATTATTATTAGTGGGCAAGATAGTGTTGTAGCTAGAATTTCACAGTCAATAGCTTCTGTAGGTGACCTGATGGAGTGTTGGACCTGACATGTCAAACCCAAGGTCCTGAGAGTCCTGAGAGATAAGATATTCTCATCAGATCTTTAATTATGGCTATTTTAGGTCTTCTTATCCATCATTACTGGGAGAAGGGCCTGGCAATCCACTCCCAAGGCAATCCCAAAACAGTCAGCCATTGAAAACCCTATGAGGGTCGCTATGAGTCAGATACCGACTTGACGGCACCTAACAACAACAACAATAATTCGTCATTATATGGTTTTATTTTGGTGCCTTCCTGGAAGGTTTTTACAAGAAACTACAATCCTAAGGTTTTCTGTCTTCAAGGAGGTTCATGGAAAGGATGAAAAGAACTCTGAAAAGCACAGGTTTCCACTAAATTAGGTCGGAGTCAAAACTTTCCAAAGCTTCTGAGGAAAAACTGATGGGTTTATGAAGGTACTGACAAAGATCGAGCAGAACAAGAATTTTTGTTGTTAGGTGCCAATCAGTCCGGTCCGACTCATAGCAACCCTACATACAACACAGTGAAACACTCCCTGACACTATGCCATATCCCTCACTATGTCAGTGTTTCTCTGCTATTCATAGGGTTTTCAATGGCTGATTGTTTTGGGAGTGGATTGCCAGGTCCTTCTCCCTATTCTGTAGCACCTGGTATTCCCAGGTGGTTTCCCATCCAAGGACCAACCAGGCACACCAGGCTTATCTTCTGAGATCAGGCAAGTTTGGATGCCAGGGTGCTATGGCTGCAGATACCAAAACAAGAATTATTTACATGAAACTGAATGAGCTAATGAAGAAAAAATTATGGGTTTTTATGGCTTTTTGGTTAAAATATTGCTGATTTTTTTAATGTTTTATTTTCCAGGTTTAAGGAATTTTTTTCTCTTAAGCTATCTATTGTTGTTGTTGTTAGGTGCCATCAAGTTGGTATCCAACTCATAGCGACCCTACGAACAACAGGTGAAACACTATTGTCAGTGCTTCTCTGCTGTTCATAGGATTTTCAATGGCAGACTGATTTTTGGGAGCGGGTTGCTGGCCCTTTTCCTAAGCCTACAGCACCTGGTGTTCCTAGGCTGTCTCCCATCCAAATACTAATCAGACCCAACCCTGCTTAGCTTCCGAGATTTGACGGATGCCACAAGGCTACGACTAAGCTATCTATGTTGTTGTTGTTAGGTGCTCTCGAGCCAGTATCCGACTCATAGCGACCCTGCATACAACAGGTGAAACACTATTGTCAGTGCTTCTCTGTTGTTCATAGAGTTTTCAATGGTGGACTGATTTTTGGGAGTGGGTTGCGGGGTCCTTCTCACAAGCTATCTATAGGTTACACCCAATTTGGTGAAATACACTTTTGTAAACAAAAGTTGGAATGTTAGCTTCTTCTCCCTAGCTGATCCCTCTAGAATTCTGAAATGATTTCTGACTACGTTTATTTTTATGGCAATTTTTATAGCTATTTGCATAAGTTCAACAAAAATCAGTTCTTTTCATAACAGGATAGGATTGGAAATATTAGCTTTGTCTGTAATGTCATATTTAAGAACACTCATGAAATGCCTGACTTCCTTAGAGTAGTTTCCTAGTTTTGAGGTTTTTTTTTAAAGGTCCAATCTGAGAATCGTTGTAAAATTTCCAACAGAAAAAAAATCTGAAAGAGCCTATGTGGTTATTCTGGCTATACTTGTACAAATAATCAGGAGACTAGACTTCTTTTGCAGAAAATTGGTCTTACTGTGATTATCTTTGGTAAAAATTGGGGTGATTATAGAGAAAAATATTAAGTTTCAGAAAAACGCTGTTATACCTCTGTTTGTTGCTTTGAAGTTTGTATGATCAACCTATAAACTTGCCTGGATTCTCTAGGATCTGACTACAACTCTCCAACAAGGATAAAAGCTGTTCTGTTCCCAAAGCCCTATACATTAAAGTTAGACAATTCAATACAAATTTCAAAGGACACGTATCATGCCTGAGATGGGCCACACTAAAATGCCTGGTGTCATAACCATATCTATTCGAACTGTAGACCAGAATGAGAAGTTGCTGATTTCGTGTTGTGGGTGGCTTTCCCCAGTGCATCAGAACAAGCCACCTCATTATAACAAGACTGCTGCCCCTCTTAAATATTCCTCGCTTATGCTTGCATCTTCTACTTGGAAAGATAGTGTTGTAACTAGAATTTCACAGTCAGTAGCTTCTGTAGTGACCTGATGGAGTGTTGGATCTGACATGTCAAACCCATGTCAAACCCAGGTCTCTCCTGAGAGACCCTTCCACCCATTTAGTGGGTATCTTTAGTACATCAGTGTTTGTTCAGTATCGTCTTCATGGTCTCCTTCAGAGAGACAGCAAACTCTGCTTTAATTTAACTATTCCCAGGATGCTAGATAGTAGATTGCTGTCTGCTAATTAGGTGTACCTGACTCATGCCATGGTATTTTTCAGTCACATCATATGCTTGTGAAAGCGAACAAGGACAATGAATAAGGGAGACAGAGAAGAACTGATGTTTTTGAAATATGGTGCTGGAGACAAAAAGTGAATATACCATGGACTGCCAAAAGAACCAACAGATCCATCCTAGAAGTGCAACCAGAGTACTCCTTGGAAGCAAGAATGGCTAGACTACATCTTATATAGTTTGGACATGTCTAGAGGAACCAATCCCTGGAGAGGAATGTCATGTTTGGGAGAGTAGCAGGTCAGCAAAAAAGAAAGAGAGAAAGAAAGAAAGGAAGAAAGAAAGAAAGAAAGAAAGAAAGAAAGAAAGAAAGACCCTCAACTAGATGGATTGACATAGTGGCTGCCACAGTAGGCTTAAACATAAAAAAGAGTGTATGCATGGCACAGTGTTGGATGGTGTTTCATTCTGTTGAGCATAGGGTTGCTATGAGTCGGACCCAACTCAATGTAACCTAACAGCAAAAACAATGGAACAGAGAAGGATATGTGCAAGTTGCTATGGTTCTTATACATAGGTAAATATATCAGGTATTGAGAGGCTTAGTTGCAAGAATTATATCTGGTTAAAATGGATATACTCCTCCTAAAATTCGATTTTACATGGTTGGGTTCCTCAGGACCCTGGCTAGGGAGTACACTCCAAACTCTGGTATTATCCTCCTTTTAGTCATAATACGATTTTTCCTGGGTGCCTGGATTTTAACAAACCCTCTGGGTGATACTAATGCAGCCTGAGGGGGCACCATCTGCAGGCTGGCCTTCAGAGATCACTGAGCCTATGGTTTTGAGGGTCCCACTCAGCTCTCCTAGCCAGAACCCTTTGATTCAATGAATGTATCTCTCACACAGGCCAATGTGCTACCAACCACAGGGTTTGAAGAGTCTTCCAGGGGCTACTTACGACCTCCAGTCCCTATTCCATCAATTACTGCACAACCAGCCATCCACGAGGGAGTCCTGCCTGTGCCCGGCCCCTCCCAAGTTCTGGCTGCTTCTGAAGACTAACTGGACCAGGCCCTCACAGGAAGAGCCCAGCATGGCCCTGCCCCTCTCTGAGATGCTATCAGATCCCAGTCCAGTGAGACCCAACAGGAAGAGCAGGGCCTGGTGCAAGGTGGAGAAAAACCCTACTGGTTTCCATTAGGAGGCTCTGTCCATTCCTGTCCTATGTGGTAATGACCTTGCCCTTTAAGAAATCATTTCTAGTATAATGTGAGAATTTAGTGCCTGTACTGAAAGGAATGTGGCAGATATGGGAGATTCTCTGAGGGAAAAAGAAATTTAGCCAAATGTGGAGATTTTAAAATTTTTGTTAAAATCCAAGTTCCTAGGTCCTACTGCCAGAAGTTCTGTCAGGTAAGACTTGAGAATCCATGTATGCCTTTTAAACTCTTTTAAACTCCCCAGTTTTGATGAGAGTCAGATTTGAGAATTGCCGGCAATGGCAAGGAGAGATGAGCAAAATCCACCCAGAATGATCGCAGTTTGGACTTGGAGAGTATAAGCGTGAGTCCTGGGGCTCAAAGGTCTCCCTGTTGCATAAGGAGATTTGGACCACGTGCTCCTCAACAGTCCCTTCCTGGACCAGCACAGAGGCTGAGACCAGGCCTCCAATACCTGTCCAAGGACATGGGCAGACAGGGTGGAGCCTGCCTGTCCTGGGGCTGAATTCAGTGCCCTGGGTTTTCACCAGGGAGTTTGTGCTTTTCTTTTGGGGGTGTTTTTTAATTATTGTTTTATTTTTATTATTATTTTTTAATGCCAAGGTAAGTAAGCTTTGCTGTGAATTCAGGTCTTCCAAGGTGATCCTGCAATTTTATGAGATCAGGCAACATGAAAGCTCTGATGAAAGATGTCCTGAGACAGAGACAGGAGCAGAGCTGCAGGCCAGGGAGCCCCGGAGGCAAACCTACAACCTTAGAACTGGACTGTGAGGACTCCAGCCTCAAACTCTCGAAACACACGGTAGTGAAGGAAACCTTCCCTCAGACCACTGAACCCAGCAATGTGAAGATGAGCATCACAGATCGCTTCCCACATGACCACTGGGTTTTCTGAGAGCTTTCCTTTCCTTCCACCTGCTTCTCACCTGGGCGTCCAAGGTGTAGCATCCCCTAAGGAAAAGGGCCTCGCCCACCCCATCCACTTTTCTTCCCCAGGCCCCTCATATCACCTGTTGAACCTGACAGGTTCTCTTTGAATTTAACAGGATGCAAAAAAGCTGAGAACCATCATACTACTTTTGTTAAACTAATGTCTGCGCTCCCGCATGTCTGTCAGCTTGTCATGCTGTGGAGGCTTGCAGGTTACTATGATGCTGGAAATTATGCCACAGGTATTTCAGATACCAGCAGGGCCACCCATGGTGGACAGGTTTCAGCTGAGTTTCCAGACTAAGACTGACTAATTAGCCATTGGAAACCCTATACATAGCCGAGAAGCACAGTCAAATATCATGCTGGAAAATCAAACTCCCAGGCTAGAAGACATTCAAAAAACAACTGGAGAACTGTCTCCTCCAAATAGAATTGATCTTAATGATGGGAAGGGGGCAAAGCCCCTGGGACCTCCTTTGCTGATATGGCATGACTCAAAATGAGAAGAAACATAGCGCTTGCAACAATGGGCTCAAACATAAAAATATTGTGTTCATGGCACAGTGTTGGGTCGTGTTTTGTTCTGTTGTATACAGAGTTACTATGAGTCAGCTCCAACTCACCAGCATCCTACAACAGATGCACATGATAGAAAGTGAAGATGAGCTTAAGGTGAAAAGTAGCAAAATTTCCATCTGCTCTAAGCCTCCATCCCAAATCCTAACCGGCAGGTTGCCACCTTGCAATTCTTCTGGGATCTTTCCTTACAACTCACCTAGCTCATGGGGCTGGGGTTTAGCTCAGCTGGTAGAATGTTGTCCCTCACTCTCTGAGGACCTGGGCTGGATCCCCAGTGACAGCACCTAACACCACCATTCCCACCTAGATCATAGACCTCCATCACTACAAAATATTCTTGCTAATTTGAAGCCATGTCTGTCCAACTCTGATATAAAGCTAGCAATTGACTGGTCCAACCACAAACCCACTTCCAGTATTTGGTATTTATATTTTAAGACTATTATAGCTTCACTCTTAACTGGACCCACCACAGATGGCATTGGAGATGTATATGCAAAATCTAATTCCTTACCCTGAATTCACATGGGTTGTGGTGAAGCTTAATAAAGATGTTAACTTGGTCAAAAACAGCTGATGTGCCTGGAAAGGTAAAGAAAGTGGAAAATAGATTCAGTGTTTTGTCCTTCAAAAGGAGGGACACCATGGGTTTTCTGTTTCACATTTCCAAAACAAGTGCTCCTGTGAGACATTTGAGGTTGATCTCTAAATAACACTAACTGAGGAAGTGGAAATTTGGCTGAAGTGATGGAAACTGTTTAAGAGAGCTAAACAAGACAGCAAATGGAATCATTTCCAGGAGAAAGCAGCCATTGTCCAGGCCTGGATAGCCATTACGGAAGGCAAAAGAGACCACGTTTGTCAAGTTGGCCAAGTCTACAGAGTGTTTTGGAAGGAGGAGCGGTAAACATTGCCCCAAACTGTCAACATGAAAAGTATTGAGAACACTGTGCACAATGTGTGTAAAGTGGTCCATGGCAGGAAAATCCCCAATGTGCTCTACAGAAAGGCTCAAGGCAACAAAGCACCACTGTGAAACAAATGGAGGTGTTGAAGAGGAAGGTTTGTTGTTAGGTGCCCTCGAGTAAGGTCTGACTCATAGAGACCCTCATAGGGTTTTCAATGGCTGATTGTTTCAGGATTGCTTCAGGAGTGGATTGCCATGTCCTTCTCCTGTTTTTTTTCGGTGCAGGGGCTCAAACCCGGGTCCTCAGAGAGTATGGAGCAGCCCTCTACCAACTGAGCTAAACCCCAAACCCTTCATCTGTTGCTCATGTCTTATTTTACTATGAAATAAAACTTGCTGCCTATAAAGACGACTCCAGAGGCTATTTTGATGTTCGAGTGGGGGCAGGGGTATGGTAGGTGTTCTCTTAGCCAACAGTTACGGTGTACTGTGAAAGGTCAAACAGCATTTAAACTTGGCACAAAACTGTGTTACAGGAGAGGGAAATGTTGTTGTTGTTGTTAGGTGCCGTCGAGTCGGTATCCGACTCATAGCGACCCTCATAGGGTTTTCAATGGCTGACTGTTTCGGGATTGACTTGGGAGTGGATTGCCAGGCCCTTCTCCCATTTTTGCGGTACTGGGAATCAAACTCGGGACCTCAGAGACTGCAACGCAGAGCTCTACCAACTGAGCTAAATCCCAGCCCGGAGAGGGAAAGGGGGACTGGAAAGGCTGAGACATGCCAGGGTTTCACAGCTGCAAGGCCAGAACACAAAGGCTTGAATGCACACTTCCCAACATTTTGCTTAGGTTTATTTTTTTCTTTTTTCCTCCCTTCTGTCCCCTCCCCTCCCCCTCATCTCTTCTCTCCTCCCTTCTCCTCTCCTGTCCTCTGGTTTCCTTTTCTGCTTTTCTTTTTTCTTTTCAGTGCTGGGGAGGGACCTGAGGCCTCATGCCTGCCAGGCATGCTCTCCACCCCTGACTACACCCAACCCCTTCACCTTATGAATTTGAAGCACTGAAGAGTGGGCTTGGTTGCAGAGCCTATTACGGTTTTGATCTTAAATGTCCCCCAAGTTCACATGTTGAAGTCTTGCTCACCAACTAGTACTTCTGAGAGGTGGTAAAACATTTGGTGGGGGGAGGCTAATGGAAGGAAACTGTGTCACTGAGAGTGTGGCTTTCAATGGGGACAGTGGAAGCTGGCCCTCTTCTCTCTCTTTCACCTCCCAGCCAAGAAGCCACGAGCACTTAGCTCCACCGCACAACACCCTCTGTGATCTTTGGCCCCACCGTGGGCATCTCTGAAACAGTGGAGCAAAACAAATCTTTTGTCCTTCTACTTGTTAATCTCAAGTAGTGTCACTGCAATGACAAGCCAACTAACAGTGCTTTCAAAGAGAACCATTGTATTTAATTATCCAGGATCTGAACTGAAAGCCAAATGACAGCAGTCAGTTGCAGTTGTCAGGGTTGGGTGACCTGGCAATGGTGACCAGGCCATAGACATCCTCCTCCTCTACCTCCCAACTCTGCCCCTAACCTGGACATTTGGGACACTCCCTAATTCACATGCCACCTGCCTCATGATGTGCGAGCAGGCCTAAGGTCACTCTAAAGTGTTGAGGGCTTGAAAACCAGCCCTCAACAAAAGCTGATTAGTGCAGCAGTGTCACAAGATGGCTGTGCCTGCCGAAGGGCTGGATTAAGAAAAAGGTGGTGTCACAAGATAACCTTGTAAAAGATCAAATTCGGGAATTCCTGTAATGGGCTGAGCTTTGCAAAAATGGAAACTTGCTTTATACCCCCCACCCCTTTACTGTAAAAAAGTTCCAGTTTCTGTAATTCTGCTTCTCTGCCCTTATCCTACAAAGCCCCTAACCAAGGTGAGTTGGATGCTGCTTTCTGAAATTCCACTCCCAGACTGAAGGAAGCCGGCCGCCGGTCAAAATAAACTTTTCCTCTCCCGATCTGTTTGTTTGTGTCTTGGAGTATTTTTCTGGGGTCGAGCCGCTGGGTACAATAATGATAACAGCCAAACATGACTCCTGAGGGACAGTGTTTTAATAATCAGTGATGATTATGAACAACACAGATACTGTTTATGGGGAGCCCGGTTGAGGTGGATCTTCTGTCAATATCTTATGTGCCACGTCTCATTTTCATAACAAGCCCTTTGATAACAAGGGAAATAACAAAAATTATAGTTTTAAGGTTGTGGAAACTGAAGCTCATGTAAAGGAAGAAAGCACTCCAGGTAATGCAACGAGCAAGAGATGCAAATGGGCTCTGACTCCGAAGAACTGCACCCCTAATCCCTGCTTTGCCTATTTCTGTGGTTTCTATAAACTATAACACATTGACAATGCACATAATATAAGACATCTAGCCTCACCAATGGATCCAAGGATGGGACAGTTTCTTCACAATCAAAATGCTTCACTCGCCTGGCTCCCAGCTCTGCAAGCCTCACTCTCTCAGTGACTGGCACCTCAGCTCTTCCCTTTACTCTTCAGGGCAACTGCTGGCTTGCATGTCTTGAAAAAGTAGTTGCAACTTCCCAGGAACATGAGGTCCCTGGAAAATAAAACCAAAACTTTCAGAAAAGAAAAGAATAAATCTCATGTGCTATGGTTTGGCTATAATTGTCTCCAGCAAGACCAGTGTAGAGGCTTGGTCCTCGATGTGACTATGGTGAGAGATGGTAGGACTTTAAGGGATGATTAGATAATGGGGGCTCCACCTCATGAAGGAATGAGTGTAGTTTCAGTGAGAGTTAGATGCCATTGGACTAGATTGGTTACCATAAGAGTGGGCTGTTGTGAAGAAGGTCAAGGTCCCCTCTGTCTCTCTCTCACCATGTGACCACTCTTCCACAAAGTACTCACAGTCCTGACCCCATCAGGCCCTCACTAGAAGCTGAGAAGAATGCTGATACCATGCTCTTGGGCCACTAGAACTTTGAGCTAAATAAACCTCTTTCCTTTATAGCTTACACAGTTCCAAGCATTTTGTTGTAGCAACAGAAAATAGACTAAAAGTTGGGCATCATCATGCCTGCAATCCCAGCACTCAGGAAGCTGCGGCAGGAAGAGTGACATGAATTGAGGCCAGTCTAGGCTACACAGAGAGATACTATGAAAGAAAAGAAAAGGAAAAAGAAAAGAAGGGAAGGAAGAGAAAGAGAAAGGAGAAAAAAGAGAAGGGAAGGGAAGGGGAGGGGAGAGGAGGGAAGGGAAGGGAAAGGAAGGACTAAGACAAAATTGTGTTTCCAGACAAAGAACAAATGAGGTAGAGCTTGCAGGGTTGGGGCCTTGAGATAATAACAGTAGCATCAGTGATAATGACAAATACACAAAGCACTTCCTAAGAAGTAAGATCAAACTCAGTCCATACATATCAGAGAGGACACAGCACAGAACACAGAGACCCAAGGATAGAAGGGTGGAGCCAGGAGCCAAGGGCTGATGCCCAGGAGCAGACCTCCTGGCAGGCAGGCCCAGGAAGTGTGCAGAGGCTTGAGATGTGGCCCAGCATTTCTCGCCATTTCCTGGCCAAGGTCAAATTATTACCTTGTTACCCCAGGCTTGTACCTCGGTCACCTTGCCAGTGAAGCCACCAACTTACATTAGGGAAACTGGCATATGACAGAAAGGCTGTAGGATTTGTCCTTTTCCCATTTTCTATTGCTAATGACATCTGTAGCCATAGCACCCTGGCATCCAATCTTGCCTGATCTTGGAAGCTAAGCATAGTCAGCCTGGTTAGTCCTTGGATGGGAAACCACCTGGCAATACCAGGTTCTGCAGGCTAGGGAGAAGGACCTGGGAACCCACTCCCGAAACAATCCACCATTTAAAATATGAATATCAGAGAAGCACAGACATAATGCTGGGCATGGCACAGTGTCGGTATGTTTCGTTATTGCAGATAGGATTGCTGTGCATCAGACATGACTTGATAGCACCTAACAACAACATAATTGCTGATAACACAGCAAGTGAAAAGATTTTGGGGGGTTCATGGTTCTGGTACAAGGTCAAGTGGTTGCACCTGATGATGGCAGAGCTCCAAGGGAAGGCAGTGAATCACATGTGAAAAGATAAGAAGTGCTCCAGAGACTAGTCACACTGGGCCATTCATGCCAAAACCTCTCTCAAAATAACCCATTCACCCATCAATTGCATGAAAGGGTTAATGCATTCCTGAGGGCTGAATCCCAACTGCCTCTTACAGGTCTCACTTGAGAGCACCCTTTTTTTTTTTTTTTTTTTTTTTCCAGCACTGGGGATGGAACCTAGGGCCTCCCACCAGCTAGGCAAGTGCACTATCACTGAACCACACCCCTCATCCAGGAGCCACCTCTTAATATGTCACAATGTGATTAAATCTCTACATGATCTTTGGAGGGGACAAATCATGTCCAAACCATAACAAAACCAGAGGGTAAAAATAAAAATGAACTGCTCCATACACAGTGCTGGAAAAGCCAACTATGTAGCCAAGAGGTGGGTAGGGGTGAACACCTGTTCCACCTACAGATCCCTACCTCACAACACATTCAATTCCAGGCAGGTCACACACCTAAGTGAGAAAAGCAAAAGAAAATAACATGCTGAAAAGAAAATACAGGAGAACATAGGGAAGGATTTTTAAAAATGAAATAGAAAAATGTATAAACCCTAAGCAAAAATGTGAAGTATAGTAAACAAAAAATCATTAGCACAGAGATCCATAATAACACTAAGTAAGGGGCTACCCACTTTCCAACAATTCTCTTTCTCTTACCTGCCTTGGAAAAATACTCCCAATGGGTGCTTGTGGAAATCAGACCAAATTGCATTCAACTTTAAGAGGGAAAGAGAAGAATCAGCTCAGTGAGGAATTTATTTTAGCCAATCTGCTAGGATGAGGTTCTCATAAATGGAGCAAAACACTAATAATGAGGGGGGCCAACAAAGGGACTCTCACAATTATGATTTGAGTGAAAACATCATGTTGTAAAAAGTGCAGCGTGGTTACTTATGCAAAATGTTAACACAAAGCTTAATCATGCACACAGGTTGAGTATCTATTACCAAAATGCTTGAGACCAGAAGTGTTTTGGATTTTGTCTGTTTTGGATTTTTGGAATATTTATATAAACATAATGAGATGTCTTAGAGATGAAACCCAGATCTGAACATGCAGCTCATTTATGTTTTACCTTATACATGGAGCCCAAAGGTAGTTTTGTGTAATATTTTTAATACACCTGCATTTTGACAGTCAGCCAATCACATGAGGCCAGAGGCAGAATTTTCCATTTGTGGTATCATGTCAGTGCTCAAAAGTTTCAGAGTTTGAAGTATTTCAGATTTCAGACTTTTGGATTAGAAGTGTTCAGCCTATCCCTTTGGCTGACTGATTTCCATGTGAGGAGAATGAGTCATAGCACGTGGAGAGCCTAGGACAATGTGGGGCAGGAAAGAGACTTAGTGGAAAGCTAGCTATGATCAGCGAGTCCTGAGAAGGAGGTAATCCCTGGACTGGTTTAAGTGACTGTATTTTCCCTAGTAAAAGTAGCACTGTGACATTTTTGTACACTTCATTTATTTAAAATATTTTAAAGGTTTTTATTTTTTTAAATATTTATTCAAAGCCAGGTACAGTGGTGCACGCCTGTAATCCCAGTGACATAGGAGGTGGAGGCAGGAAGATCACAAGTTCGAGGCCAGAGGTAGCCAGCATAGCTTGGTGAGACAACATAAAAAATAAAAAAGGGTCTGGGGTGCAGCCCAGTGGTAAAGTGCTTGCAAAGTATGTGCAAAGCCCAGGGTTCAACCCCCTAGTACTGCATAAATACA
The DNA here is from genome assembly GCA_007922755.1 of Pedetes capensis. Classification (NCBI taxonomy): domain Eukaryota; kingdom Metazoa; phylum Chordata; class Mammalia; order Rodentia; family Pedetidae; genus Pedetes; species Pedetes capensis. The sequence continues at coordinate 37,127 of VMDO01003408.1, read as the reverse complement.
TTAATTAATTAACTAATTAATTAATTAAAAGTGTTATTTTTTTTTCCAAAACAAAATACCCAGGAAAGAGAAACAAGGCCAGTGTTATGAGAGAATGCAGCTCAGCAGGAGCTCAGTTCTCCATGGAGTTAATACTGGCCTGTGTTAGGCAAAGGCAATGGAGCTTGAGGCTTTTTGGAAGGGAGAGAAACATTTATTATTTATTTATTTATTTTAATTAATTAATTAATTAATTAATTAATTTATTTATTTATTTTCAGCACTGGGATGGAACCCAGGGCCTTGCACATGCTAAACCAATGCCTGGCCACTGAGCTGCACCTCAGCCCTTGGTTTTTCAAGACAGGATCTCATTATGTTGTCTAGGCTGTCCTCAAACTCATGATCCTCCTGCCACCACCCTCTGAGCCCTGGGATTATAACCAGAGTCCTAGGCCAGAAGCCAGAGTCCAGAGGTTCCAACATGGCAGGTCCAGCCACTTGCCCCAAAGAACGCAAGCTGAGGTAATGATGACAAGGCAGGAAAGGATTTGAATCACCACAGTGAAGGGAGGTTGGGAAGACAGAAAGTAAACACTTCAGCCCATCTTGGAGAGCTGAGGGTTAAGCAGAGGAAGAGTTGAGGCAGAGGTGAGAAGTCTGTATACCCAAGCAGTGGGCTGCTGCTGGTCATTGCCTCAGGTCTAGTTCTCCAGGGTGACATGAAGAAAGCCCTACTGCTTGAGGGTGCAATTTGTTCCCACGAAATGAGTGCTCCTGCCTGGAGGTGACCCCATCATGAGAGGGTCTACAAGGCTCTGCTGTTTTGGGAATAGAAGATGACTGTAGGTTTAGGACAATGACTGTGGACCATCAGGTGCCTTTGGCGGATCTGGAACAGGACATTGGAAAAGGTAACAGGTTACTCTTATCTCTGTGCCTTCAGCCTTGACACAGGTTTGGTATCACTGGTTTTTAGACGAACACTCCCTGAGTGATTAACATGCCTACATACAGTTAAGCAGGTTGTTTGTTGTTGTTAGGGGCTATGGAGTCCCATCTACCTCATAGTGACCCTATGTACAACAGAATGAAACACAACCCAACACTGTGCCACGCATTTGATCTTTTTCTGTTTGAGCCCATTGTTGCAACCACTGTGTTTCTTCTCATTTTGAGTCATGCCACATCAGCAAAAGGAGGTCCCAGGGGCATTATTCCCCTCCCATCATTAAAGTCGACGCTACTTTGAGGAAACAACTCTTTCAGCCCTTCCAGCCTGGGAGGCTCATTTTCTGGCACTGTATCTGACAGTGTTTCTTGGCTATTTGTAGGGTTTTCAGTCGCTAGTTGTTTCAAGTAAAGATGTTTCAAGTGAAGATGTCATACTGAAGATGAAGGTTCGCCTGACTCATGCCATGGTATTTTTCAGTTGCATCAGATGGTTGTGAAAGCTGGATACTGAACAAGGGAAATAGGAAAAGAATTGATGCTTTTGAATTATGGTGCTGAAGACATCTATTGAATATACCATGGACTGCCAAAAGAACCAACAAATCTGTCTTAGAAGAAGTACAACCAGAGTACTCATCAGAAGCAAGGATGGCTAGACTGCGTCTTACATATTTCGGACATGTAGTCAAGAGAGACCAATCCCTAGAGAAATACATTATGTTTGGGAGAGTGGCAGGTCAGTGAAAAAAAGGAAAACCCTCCTCCAGATGGATTGACACAGTGCCTGCAACAATGGGCTTAAACATAAATAAGATCGTGTGCCTGGCACAGAATAGGGAAGTGTTTCGATCTGCTGTACATGAGGTCGCTATGAGTTGGACTTGACTGGACCGCACCTAACAACAACAACAACAACAACTGTTTCGAGAGTGGGCTGCCGGGTCCTTCTCACTAGCCTTTCTTAGTCTGGAAGCTCAGCTGTCCTAGGTACCCTCTGACCTTCCGGTATTTGAGATACCAGTGGCATAGCTTTCAGCATCACAGTTACATGACAAGCTGACACACACGTGGGGAGTTCAGCAGGAGTCTGACTTGAAGTTCTAAGACAAAGGAGATGGCTGCAAAATGAAGGCAGAAATCCCAGGCTCTATGTAGTTCCCAGTTACCTTGAGGGTCAAAGTGAGGAGTCAGTGCCTTTTAGCAAAAGCAACTTCTAAGTGCTTGTGCAAGACTACAGATGTGCATCACCAGGCCTGGCAGAAGACATTTTAAGAGAAAGTATTCCTGCAGCATCAATCACATTTATTTCAGGAATACATTTATATCAGAAAACAGTTTTTCTGTCTTCTTACTTGCATCCTCAAATACACTTTGTCTACCTGTAGCCCAAATTTAAATGAAACCCTTTATGTTTGTGTAAACAAACATCCAAAGACACAAAAAGCCAGCTGTAGTGGCTTAGAAAAGAACAGTCTCCCAAGAGTGCACCCAGCTGTCCTGGGAGCGCAGGGCACTCAGAACCCAGCAGCAGAGGAAGGAAGGGACTGAGAATCATTCCCTGTGGCTTTAGATTACAAGGCAGCATGGCAAATGCCCCCTGATTTCTGCTTCATCTACCCTAAGATAAGGTTTACATTTTAACATTTCCTCCTACCCTCATGAGATTAAGTCACTGGGGTCTTCTACAGTTGAAATCTGTGGGAAATCCACTTGTTATTCATCTCCTGATCATCAAAACGCAGTCACCTGAAGTCAGGGCTAAGAAGCGAGCCCCAGACAGAAGGGGTGGGCCGAGGGAGGGGGAAAAGGGGAGGAGTGCAAAGCCCCCCACAATCCCCAGGCTCCCCTGTCTCTGTTCCACTTCTTGACCCCGCCCTCCCTCCCTGTCCTTCACAGATCAGATGGTGCCTAGGTCCCTCTGCTCCAGGCCTATCCGGTTTCCTTTCCATCTCTTGGACTCCAGGCGCCATCCTGTGTCCAGCCCCTGGGAGCACCAGTGATCTCAACTTACTTGGAGGATTCCAGGGCAATGACAAGCAGGGGTTGAGCTGGAAGACCAGCAAGTGGTAGGGGAGGTCCCCAGCCAGAGTCCCAGGCCCACCTGCTTCCTGGCATCTCAGTGGGTAGAGGAGCTTCATTAGGGCGCCCCAGGGTCCTCAGGAGGTGGCCAGAAGCAAAGCAGATGGTGCTGGAGTCAGCAGCCCCCACCACCACTAAGGACAGGGTGGAGCAGGGCAGTGAGAGGACATGAGAGTGGAGGCCGGGAGGGGCAGGTCCAAGGGTGCTCAGGACAGTGTCACGGTCCGCAGGGACCACGGGCTGATGGCTGCCCATGGCCATCGCCTCCCTGCAGCTTCAGGGATAAGCCCAGGCGGTCTGGCACTCATCATGGCTCACCTTCTCTGATGATTCTCAGCGCTTTCAGAAACAGAGCTTTGGTGCCAGGGAATCAGGCCCATCTCACTGAGGAGTGACTCAGCCCTCATGTGAGATACATATAGGGTGCCCGGTGCCAGCAAAGCAAAGTTGTGTAACAGTGTGATAGAGCCATGAGAAAGTAAACTGAGAAATCAGGGTCTCTCCTGCTGAAAGCCTAAAGCGCAGGCACGGGGGTGGGGGAGAGCTCCTCCCTCCCAGGAAGAAACGCCCAGTGCCCAGAACCTGCCTCACAGCAACCACCATCTGCAAACCTCCTGGCTTTTGTTTCATCTTTCCTATAAAACTGGACCTTTGCTACAAGAAAAGCAGAGAATGCAGATCCTTTTTTCTTTCCCCAGTTTTGGCCCAAACTGAAAATAAATACATCTTCCTTCATCAATCTCTGTTTCCTGACTTTCCTTTGGAACCCCGGGGGGAGCTGAGGCAGCAAGCTAGGAATCTGCCCAGGATGGAGCTTAGAGAGTAGAATTCTTGCAAAGGGAGTCAGGAGAGCTTTAGCAAAGAGGTAACATTTGGCCTGAGTATTGAAGGATGAGGCTGGGATTTAGCTCAGTTGGTAGAGTGCTGCGCTACAGTCTCTGAGGTCCCAAGTTCAATTCCCAGCACCACAAAAATGGGAGAAGGACCTGGCAATCCACTCCCAAAGCAATCCCAAAACATTGGGATTGAAAACCCTATGAGGGTGGCTATGAGTCGGATACTGACTTGACGGCACCTAACAACAACAACAATTGAAGGATGAATAGGAGTCCATGGAGACAAAAGGAGAGAAGACATGAGATAGGGGAAGCAGGCAGAGAGCTGCAGCAGGCTGCTGGTGACTCACTGGCCCACCACCCTCTGCAAAGCTTTTGCTTGGAATTCTAACCATCCAGAGCTCACATTCACTCTTCTCTACTTGGTGTATGTATTGAGATACCCATCTGTCTTGGCTTCTGGGGACACAGCCAGAAGTCAGACACACTTGTTGAAGCCAACAGTGCCCACACACCTATGGAACCCCTGTCCCCTCCCTGGCTGCATGGAGAGGAGATCTGGTGTGCCAAGTCCAAACTGTCCCTCATGTAGTGTCCTTATGCATGGCTACTGCCCCAGAATGCGCGTGCGTTTTGGTCCTCACAGCAGCGCCTCTGCTGGCCGGTCTGCAGGACAGCCCCATGCTTGCTGCCCTTGCCTGACAGCATTCCAGGGACTCATGGCATTATTGGCCTCTGTCAAGATTTTAGTTCTCGCAGGACTCCACAGTCTGTCTCTCCAAAAAGCCCCAAAGACATTTCCACAGTGGCCAACACCCCCTCTACCCCTAATTCACACCATCATTCTCCAGCTGAGAAGCCATGTCACTTACTCCTCAGCCAGTTTCCATGGCCTCAGCACCCGCCCAGCCAAGACTCAGCCTCCACGGGTGGTGTTTCCTTGTGGGTCTGGCTGCTTTCCCCAAACCATCACTTGCAACACCTGATCCACTGCAAATAACCTAAGCAGGCCCGACCTCAGAGGCACTGTCCTGTGACTGGCATGGCTCTAGAAGCTCCCTTTCTCTTTGCCACTGGGCAATGGCAATGTGCTCTTCTCCCTTCCTAATCCTGGGGGCTCCTCCTGGCAGCCACACTCCACCCCACAGGGGAGCTCTTACTCCCGTGTGGCTTGGTCTCTGATCGCCTCTGGGAAATATTCTGAGCCTGGGCTACTCAGATATGACCCAGGAGCTGGGCACATCTCCATCCCCTGGGAACAGTGGAGGCTTGTGAGCTGCTGGCCTCCCAGACCTGTGGGTCAGCATCCTAGGTTGAAGAGATAGGGTTTCCACAGGCTTTCAAGGGATTCTGGAACCTTTGGACATTTGCAAGTAGTTACAGATAAATGCTGAAGCCTCCTGCATGGGACAAGGCTTCAATCTTGTATAGAAGCAACATGTTCTTCAGATCTGCCGGAGCCCTGTTTGGTGCTAATGTTTAAGACCTTGAAGGTCTGCCCAGAGCACAGACTCCATGCATGAATGGTGCCCATTGAGCTGTAATGATCATGGCCATGAGAGGGCACCAGTGACCAGCAAGTGGACGCACCCCAGCCATTCCTGGGGACTTTTCTGTCTCCAGCTCTTTTTCCCTCTCTTGACAGACAGTCCTACAAGTTTGAGTGCCCACCCTGCTGATGCACCCCATGGAAACAGCCAGGGTGCGGGGGCAGTGCAGCCCACAGCTGAGAGGCTGGGCTCGGGAGGCCAGGCCAGCAGGGTGCTCTTGCTTCTGGGACACAGCAACTCTGGTCACCACACCATTCTCCAGAAGCCAGTGACCCCGTCTGTTGCAGAATATGGGAGAGGGTTGGGGGCACAGATACCCCGTGGACATCAAGTGAGGTGACAAAACTCAGGCCTTCCCTGCACCCCACTGAGTCCCGAGGGTAAGTCCACAGTATCTCTGGGCAGCAGGAGCTCTGCACAGGACTCCCTCCTCCTTCGCTGTCCCTTGGACCTCCTCTGTGCCCCAGGGGCCCCTCTCACTCGCAACTCCCCTGCTGTGCTCTTCTCTCAGCTTCCTGCCCTGGGGCGTGCTAATGAGGGCTCCTCCACCCACTGAGGCACCAGGGAGCAGGTGGGCCTGGTCTGGCTCACTCTGCCCAGGCCCTGGCCCTCCCTCCTGGAGCAGAGGTGAAGTGAACAGCTTTGGCTGGAGGAAGAGGCACCACGTGTTGCAGGTCAGGGTGCAGGGGCACAGAGGAGTCCCTGAGGGAGGAGTCTGTGGCCCAGCAGAAGAATTTAAGGGCTGGACCTTCGGGATCAGGGCTGGGACAGGCAAAGCCAGGGGCCCCTCAGCCTGCACCATGCCTGGTGTGCCGGGGAAGAGGACTCTGCCCTGGGCTGCGCTGCTGGTCCTCTTAGGCTACCAGCCCCAGGTGCTCAGGGCCTGGTGCTCTGAGGAGGATATGATCAGTACCATTCAGCAAAACAGCGACCCTGAATTCTCCAACGCGGTGGATTTTGCAGTGCGCACTTTCAACCAGCAGACCGAGGACAAGCACACCTACAGGCTGGAGCATGTCCTCACTTCCTCCAAGGAGAAGGTGGGTGACCACATCCCCTGCTCTCCCGCACCTTCCCTTACCAGGGGGTGGGGCAAGGGGTCTTGGCTCCACGTTTGTGGTCGTTACTTTGCTTTGAACTTACAAAGTCTTTTAAATTAGGTCAATGTCTGCTCACACACAAGGCGTATTTTTCAACCTTAGAATTTTTGTGATACTAACGAAAAAATAACTTTAAGCCATGTGTGGTGGCGCACCATGTCATCCCAGCCCTCGGGAGACAGAAGAAGGCTCACAAGTTTGAAGCCCGCCTGGGTTATGCAGTGAGACCCTGTCTCAACAAACGAAAACAAAAAACAAAACAAAACCACAACAAAGAGTAACTTTAAGATAGGCACTTCTAAAGGAAATAAATCTACTCAGTAAGGAAAAGATTTACACAGAAAATGTCCATAGATAAAGGCTGAAAAAATACGTCAAAGACAGCAAACTTAAAAAGAAAATAAGGGAATTGGGAAAAAGTGAGAGAGTGGTGAAAAAAAAGGGAAATGGAGAGAGAGAAGGAGAGAGGACAGTGAGGACTCAAGGAGCAATGGGACCTGCCATCAGCACAAGAGCTTCTGCAGGCTCAGCTCTTCTTCCCTGCTTCCCACCCGCTCTGGGCACCTGGAGGTCCCCACTCAGCACAGTGACATTGTCAGACACTCTTCCCTGGGGCGATCTTCTCAATCCCAGCATATTCTCCTCCGTGGAATCCCTGCAGAGGCCCTTAGGAATATGGGCTAGTGTGGCACCTCTGCTCTTGGGGAAAGGAAGCTTTGCTTCTTCTTGTTAAGCAAGGGACAAGGAGATAAACCCCAATGCCACCAAGCTGAACCTCTGGGAACCTCGTGGTGGTGTCTGGGATGCTTCTGTGACCCCTATGCTCTCGAGCTGGAGCCCCACCTGGGGGCTTGTGGCTGCAGCTGTGGCAAGTCAGGGTGGAGGCTGGGGGGACTAGTGGGGGCACGGGAGGATATGGAAGGAATGAAGCAGCCTGGAGCGGGAAGATGGGTGGGAATGTGCAGTGTGTGCTGGCCTCGGGTGTGTGGAGGACACTTCAGGTGAGTCCTGACTGAAGCTCGGGTGGAAACACAGCCACAGGGCTGAGACGAACCATAGAACCCTAGAGGGCTGTTGCCCTCCAGCAGGGGCCATCTGACCTCTGGGTGGCTGTTTTGGGTTCAGAGCTGCTGAGAGAGAAGTGAGGGTCTCACTGTGGGAGAGTGGGTTGGCGGCTGGGTCAGGTGACAAAGCAATGCTGTGTGACTCAGCCTGTGTATTCCCCAGGCCCAGTCTCCAGCTCCTTGTCTTAAGTCTCCAATCTAGATAAGGAACCCCAGGCTGTCCTCTCCTACGAGCTGGCGCCGGGCCTCGGCAGCTTCCAATCAGAAGAGTCTGAGTCTCTCCCAGCACTGAGCACAGCCTCACTGCCAGCTACCAACTGGCCACCATAAGCATGTGTCACTTCAGTCTTTTTTTTGTCTACAGGTGGACTTTCAAACGGTTTTTAACATGCACCTGCAGATTCGCAAAACCATTTGTTGGAAATCCGAGGGAAACATCGACAACTGCCCCTTTGTAAACAACCCAACAAGTAACAACGTAAGATGGTCTCCAGCCCCTCCTCTCTAAGGCTGTGGGGGCCCTACAAGGCAGGGGCAGCTGACAGAGCCAGGCTTAGGGGCCTAAGGGGCCCATGGCACAGTCCCCAGGGCCACCTGCCTGAGCCTCACTTGGGGGCTGCGAGGCAGGCAGCCTAGGGTCCATGTGCAAGGCCCCGGCCAACCCAAGTGCCTGATGCTGGCCACACACAGCACTGCAGGTGCCAACTCCTCCCCGCAGTCTTCAGGCTGCACGTGGCCCCCTTGGTCCTGGTGTCCTGGGCCAGAGTAGAGGACATACCTTTTCTGCCCTTTCCTTCACACCCTTCTCTGCCTTCAGAAGGAGCCTAGTGGGGGTTCTAACATCACTTTTGCCTAAGTGTGCTGTGCTCAGGGTCCCCTTACATCGGCCCAGAGCCTGAGTGGGGATGATGAAGAGGGACCCCGTGGCTCACCCTTTCATCTGTGCCCTGTGCTCTGCTGAGGAGCACCACTTGGTCTGGGGGACGAGGTGGAAGTGCAGCCAATTCTGGAAATACCCCCCTCTGGGGTTAGTCCACCCCCTGATCAGAGGCTTAATTAATAACTTAACTAATGACTTAAATCTGACAGTTCCCCCTGGGGCAGAAAGCCCACTGCCATTTGGGGGAGTTTTGGTGACACAGAGACAGCCTGGGGGTTCCCTTGGAGGCCAGTGAGGTCTTGGAATTAGCACAAGTGTCCTTGGGCAAGAGGGAGCCCAGAGCAGGGTGCAACTCAGTACTCCCCCAGGGTTCAAGTGGGGTATGACCCCCGAGAGCTAAGCCATCTCCTTCACCTGCTGGCCACAGGAAGAGACAAGGGTGGGTGGACACTGTGTTCCAGGAATGAGCCCTGAGCTTCCTGAGCCTCAGCCGCCCACCATCCCTTTCTGATTGTTCCCCAGACTATGACCTGCTACTTCTCCATCCGCACCCAGGAAATGGCAGTGCAGTTGGAAACCTTGGAGCAGGACTGCGTGGAGGGGTACCCCTGACTGGGACACACTCACCTGACTCTTCTGGCCGCTCTGCCTCTGAGGGACACCAGCCATGCACAAGAGGTGACACTTTGGTGGCTGAGCAGCTCTGTGCTTCTTTGGTTTCCTGTTTTGCCGATGTCTGGGCTTTCATGTCCTAGCGTTGGAGACGCTTCCCCTTGGGTGGGTTTATCATGTAGAAGAGATCATTAAACATCTGCAGTTGCATAAGCTTTGTAGGCCGTGATCGTGAGGGTGGAGGTAGGCACTTCATGCAACTTGGTGGCCCTCGACTGGTGTCCTCCATCCTTCCAGACCTCCTAAGGCAGTCACAAGTGGCATAACTGAGCTGCTGTCTCGTCCCATGGCTGATGGCTCATGTGGACAGGCAGAATGGGTACATGACCTCCCAGGGTCAACTGCTGTCCACAGTGGAGTCCAGAGAGGGCCTCAGACCCCTCTCAGCCCCGTGGCCTCTGCCCCTGTGGGGCAGGCTCACACACCTTCCCCGGTCTTCAGCAGGTTGGGGATGAAGGAAGGGCCCTGGCCTCTCTCTCCAAGAAGGGAGCAGCCCCAGCATCTCCTTGGAGGCTTTAGAAAGTGTACAGCCTCGGAGTTTTCCACAGTGGGAAAAGAAGCCATGGGTGCACAGATCCCCAGGGGACGTGTGGCAGTTAATATCTGAGGGGTTGGGATGGACTCGAAACCACTAAGACCACATCTGAATCACACCTCAGCCACACATTTTCTGAAAAGGCCAGAGAGTAACTATTCTGGCCTTTGTGGGCAGATGATGGTTCCTCACCTACCCTGTGTTGCCTTCGCTTCTTGAAAGCAGCCCATAGATAATGTTGAAACAAATGACAATGGCCATGGTCCAATATGACTCTACTGGTGCAGAAGGCAGTCTGGTTTGGCAATCTGCTGCTAGGATCCCCTCTGTGTGCACCTGTACCTGGTGCCCCCAAGTACCTCTAGGTGTCCGCTCTACCTCAAGCACCTGTACCTCCCCCGTTGGCTCATGGCCAGCTCAGTGCAATGGGGTGCCATCAGCAGGTAATCTCACTAGGCAGGTATGGACAGGTCAAGTTTGAGGGTCACACTCACCATCCCTGAGAGAAAGACAGGTGAATGGCCCAGTCTCAGCCAACCTCAGGGCACCCAGTTCTGAGAAGAAATTCACATCAGTACTCAGAGTTTTCCCAGCAGGATAAATCCCCTGTGGACCACAGGCTGGGCTTTATAAAGAGACCTTAACATCCTCCAACTAAAGGTCAAGTAACACAGTTTTCCCAGACAAAACTGAAGCCTTCCCTCCATGAACATGTCATCAGCACTTACCCACAGCTTCTTAGGAGCTTCAGAGGGTCTAGAACCCTGAGAGGTTCATTAAACCCAGGTTATGTCCTTCCCACCTCTCCAGCCTGTTGACCCAGTAGTTGCAAGTAGGGGCAGGGAGCCCCGAGAACATGGTGGTCTTTCAGCTCCCTGCACATACTTATAGCAGCCCAGGCTCAGAATATAGCCCTGCAGTGGATACAGACGAAATCACAAGTGAGGAGTAACTCACCCAGAAGGGGGTTGGGGTGCAGCTCGAGGGTGTTTCCCGGGCATACCCTGGGTGAGAGAAGGAATAAGAATTTGACTGATGATAGACAAGAGGGTCTGTCAGCCCCCAGCTACCAGACCCCAGGGAGGTGGCTCCCAGGAAGAGAGATGCTGCTTTGAACCCAATAGCCTGACTTCTCTGCATCCTCGTCCCCCAAACTACAGTTCTCAAGAATCATTCCTATATATATAGTCATTGCCCCCAAACTGACTGGTTTTTATTTACTTTTTCATGGTGCTTGAGGGTTGAACCCAGGGCCTCACGCGTACATTGCAAGTGCTCTATCGATAATTGGGCTGCACCCCCAGCCCATTTTTAATTTTCTTTATTTTGAGACAGGGTCACACTAAGCTATGCAGGCCTTGAACTTGCAATGCTCCTGCCTCTGCCTCCTTAGTCCCTGGGATTACAGGTGTGCCTTATCATGCCCTGCTCAAAGTTGTTTACATTTTTCTAGTTTTTTCTTCCATAAAGAGTGGTGTAATGAATGTTATTCTTTTTTTTTTTTTTTTTTTTTTTTTTTTGCCGTACTGAGGGTTGAACCCAGGGCCTCGCGCTTGCATGCTCTGCAAGTGCTGGACCACTGAGCTGCACCCTCAGCCCATTTTTTTTACTTATTGAGACAGGGTCTCACTAAATTACACAGACTGCCTCTGGCCTCGAACTTGCGATCCTCCTGCTTCTGCCTCCCGAGCCACTGGGATTACAGGCGTGCGCCACCACGCCCGGAGCATGAATGTTATTCTTATATGTATTGTGTGTATATCACTTTATTGCTTCCTTGTAGGCAATATGATCTAAAGTTAAATTACTCTCCAATATTTTTTACTTTAGCTCAGTTGTTAGAACACTGTTCTGCAGTCTCTGAGGTCCCAAGATTGATCCCCAGCACCGCAAAAATGGGAGGACATGGCAATCCACTCCTGAGGCAACCCCAAAACAATCAGCCTTTGAAAACCCTACAAGAGTCACTATGAGTCAGACACAACTCTATGGCACCTAACAACAACAACAACAACAACAACAACAACAACAAAACATTGTTGATAAAGTCATTAAAGGAAAGAAGAAGGATAACCTGAGGGCCAGACCCAGAGTTTCTTCATAGGCAAACTGAAGTATAACTTGAAACCATTTATGAAACCATTGGCTCTTTTACTTGACATAATAAATAAAATCTAGCGTTAATCAATCACAGTCAGCCACCAATTGATTCTGTAACTAGGAACTTCCTACTATACTATGCCCCAAAACACACACACCTAGGCATCCCCACCATGCCATACCCAAATAAGGCAAATGCCCAGGACTGCCCATTAAAGCAGATCTGAGTAAGGCAAACACCTAGGACCTCCCACCACCCCATGTCCCAATAAAGTGAATGCCTATCTCTAAGCAATCGGGTCATTTCTTTACTGTGTTTCTTTGTTCAGCCTGTAAAATCTTGCTGCCTGTGTTGTTGAAGCAGAGCTTTCTGAACCTGTTCCAGATTTGAGGGCTGCCTGATTGATAAATTTCTCTTTGCTCAATAAAGTTTGTTAATTTAGTCAAAATTTTTTCTTTAAACAATATGCTGTCTGGTGTGAGGTCCTAAGGACACCTCCAGCAACTCTAAGGAAGACCTGCTGACCAAGCAAAGGTACCGGCAGGGTCCATGGTGCTCACTGCTCCCGGGTAGCAATTGGGATTCAGGAGTGAGTTCCCTCTCACACGTGAGCTCCATGGATTTGTGTGGTGAGCTTTCTGACTTCATTTGAGCATTTCTTGAGGCAAATTCCACATGGAATTAGGTTGAAACCAATAAATAACTGGACTGAGCCCAGTTAGATATAGACTTGCCAAAGAGCTTGTTATAATCATTACATGTTATACATTTGTTGTTGCTGTTGTTGGGTGCTGTCGAGTCGTTGTGTGACTCATAGCAACCGTATGTACAACAGACAAAGTACTATTGTTGTGCTTCTATCCTATTCATAGGGTTTTCAATGGCTGATTTTTTTTTTTTTTTGGGGGGAGTGGGCTGCCGGGTCCTTCTCCCAATGTTATACATTACACATATTGAAATACCACACTGTTATGGTGTCCCACAATAGGAACAACTATTATGTGTCAATTAAAAACTGAGAAAAAATGGGATAGGGGGTTAGTTCAGTGTCAGAGCCCTTCCCTAGCACGTGCAAGGCCCTGGGTTCAATCTTTAGTACCTCAAAACCAAGAAAGCAAGAATGAATGAATGAATGAATGAATGAATTGCCTTGGCCAAAGATATTATCATTGGCCTTGATGGCAATCAGATTCACCTCCACTGGAAAACATAAATTGATATTTATGAATCAGTTACTGGAAGACCAGTGCCCCTAATAACAGAGTCTCATACATCTACTGCCCTTGTAAACTCTGGCAGGAGTCTGAATTACAAGGTTTCAATGCATTATGCCAAAGTATATTTTCACCAGGTTAATCAAGATTTTCATGACCATCAACTGAGGAAAATCAGATCTTTCATAATCTAGACCCTGGAGATTGGCTCTTTTGGAAACAATAATATGAACAAAATGGCCCTTCAGCCCCATTGGAAAGGACCATACCAAGTTCTTCTCAGCACCCATGCTGCAGAAAAATTGTAGTGCCTCAATCCCTGGGTTCATACCTCTTCACTTAAGAATCTTCTGCAGACCCTTGGGACTACACATCATTGGAAACCTCAAGGTAGTACTGAGCCAAGAGTCTTTTCCCCAGAAGCAGTTGCTAGCCTAACCCTGGACCACTTTCCCAATATCCTAGACCAAGACTTCTCTCTAGTGTCATTATGAAATGTTTGTCCTCTTTCCTCTTTTTTCCTGTGCTTTATTTCTGTGTGTTTAGGGCAGGGTAGTTCTGCAATCTGGATTCCACAATCCATAGCTTCTGCAAGAACATAACTGAATACAGGAATGTCCTGCCAAAACTAAATCTCTATATGATTTTAGAGGTCCTCTAGGTCACCCTGTAATGATTTTTACTGATGTTCCAAGTGAAACTGCCTATAGGACCTGCACATCTGACCTTTTCCATAGAGCTACAGGTTTGGACTCATGTGCTCAGATTTCTTGTTTAAATTCAATATTAGGCAACACCTATGGTGAAGATGCCTGCAGCCACACCACTGTGTCATCCAATTCCTTCAGATCTTGGAAGCTAAGCAGGGTCGGGCCTGGTTAGTACTTGGATGGGAGACCACCTGGGAACACTAGGTGCTGGAGGTGTGGGAGAAAGACCCAGTAGCCCACTTCCAAAATATAATCTGCCATTGAAAACCCTATGAACAGCAGAGTGAAGCACTGACAGTAGTGTTCCACCTGTTGTATGTGGGGTCACTATGAGTCTGACACCAACTCAATGACACCTAACAACAACAAAAGGAGAAATAACTAAATAATACATTATGAACTTTAATAACACTAATCCTCTAAGTATGGGTAGTCTCCAACCATGCAATGATTAATGGAGCAGTGTATAAAAAGTCTTAATGTTCCTTTTCTGGTGGCCTGTGACACAGAGTATATCTCTCAGGGACCTGTCTGTTGTGACTCCTCAGGACTACCATCCCAGTGGATACCTCCATGCATCCAGAAGTGGGAAATAAGAGGCAAATGTGGATTCAGGAGTCTAACAGCTCTGCTGTCACTCAAAAGCTGAGTGATTAATACATATTAATTTGCACTACAGATTAAAGAGGAATTTACCCCCCCAATGTGGGCATATTTTGGTAGAATACTCCTTCCCCATCTTTGCATCAACGTAAATGAGGCAATGATCAGAAATACCTGTGTATCTCAAACATTAGCTTCTATGGCTGACTCTACTGCAAAGGCATTAATGCCCAACAGACTTCTTTAAATACTTTTGCTGAAATTGTTTGAGATAACAGAATTGCCTAGGACTCTCTGTTGCCTGAACAGGGAAAAGCATGTGAGAGGTCTGTCTTCACCTGCTGCACTTGGGTAAACGCATTGAGTATGTGGGAAAATGGGTTGCAAGAAATACTGGTATTTCTGTAATCCAAAATACTAGGTTAAAACAAGTAGATTCAACTTCTGGCTCATCCTTTGATGTACTTGATTCTGATTGTTTTGATGCATGGAGGAGGAGAATCTTTAGTTTCTTGGTATTCTTCTCCCAAGAGTCATCAGAGTAGACTCTCTGATGCACCGTATCTTCTTAAGCACATTAAATGTGTGTATGTAGCCATCTGCTGTATGTCAAATGCCCTCGTTCCAGTTAAAACAGAATGGATCACTCAGCAAGCCTGACATACTGACTCCTAAATTCCACACTGAGACCACTTACATCCACCGTAACGGTGACAGAAATGGCGAAAATGCTCTGAAGATTTGGTCAACCTCTCAAGATGGAGAAACTGACCGAAAGAGGAGAATTGTTAAGAGAAATAAGGACAACATTAAATTGAAGCTGCCCGTTGTATAGGTCCTTAAATAGGCAAACTGATACCTAACTTGGAGACGTTACTTTTAACTGACATTAAAAATAAACAAATCTGGCCTCATCAATGACAAAAAGCCAACTGCCTTGTTAGTTATATAACTATGAACCTCCCATCACACTACAGTCAAGGCAAAAAACCACATCATGCCCAAATAAGGCTAAGTTCTAGCTCTAGCCAATCAGAGCATATATTATTATTCCATGTTCAGCCTATAAAAGCTCATGCTTATGCTGCAAAACTTTCTAAACCTACTCCAGTTTTGTATGCTGTATGAATCATGAATTGTTCTTTGCCCAAATAAGCATGGTTAAACTTACTTTGTCTAATGTTTCTGTTTTAATACCTCTGTGGTTGTCTTAAGAATTATATTTTTAAGTTACTGTGGTTCTGATGAATTTCTGTCTGCCCCAGCTGGTCCAGAAGTGAAGCAATTAGTCAATCCCTGAACAGTTTGGCACCCCTTTGTCTCTTCTGAACACTGCCATGCAGGTGCACGTTTTCTTCATCCCCCCTCCAGCGTGGGTGCAATTAGCTTATTCTTTTTTTCTTCTTCAAACTCCTCGTATACCTCTACTTTTTTTTTTTTTTTTTTGGTACTGGGGGTTGATCCCGGGGCCTCACGCCTGCATGCTTTGCAAGTGCTGGACCACTGAGCTGCCCTCCCAGCCCTTTTATTTTTTTTTTTCCTTACTTCCTGAGACAGGGTCTCGCTAAGTTACATAGACTTCCTCTAGTCTCGAACTTGCAATCCTCCTGGCTCCGCCTCCCAAGCCGCTGGGATTACAGACGTGCGCCACCACGCCCAGCTTATACCTCTATATATTATAAAATTCCAATTGTTTCATTCCATTCCTTCATGTTTCCAATATCATTATCCAGATAGTTTTAATTTCTTCTGGAACTGGGCAGGAGCTGTCTTGAGTCAAGACACAGGCTCAGGACTATGGATGGCTGGGCTGCGGAGCTCCAGAGGCCCCATCTCCTCCAGCCTGGCAAGTCCAAAAGCCTTCTCCAGCATCCCCTCATCCTTGCTACTTTGTGTTCATTCCTATATTTAATGGCCCCAGAGATGTGTCCCAGCTGTGATACCCTTCGGGAAGATGAAGAAAGCATCCATACATCCCCCTATACTTTTCGGAAGTGGCCACAGTACAGAATAAGGGAGTGTGCAGAGAAAGCATTATGGATCAGCTTGCCATCTCTGTTTTATTCTACTGCATGGTTTGATTTCTGCTTGAACCATTTGAGGACAACCAAGCGGAGCCTGTCATTCCCATTGAAATAATGCAGAGATGGAGGCTGAGAGGTTAGGAGCTAGCAGGGTGTGGAGTTGGGTGAGAACCACATTTCTGAAGGAGGAGGAAGCTGGGAACACTATGCTAGGGTCTGTTCACCTTTCCCTTCTTGAGGGTGGGACTCAGAGATGCTGCTGACCACGTGTCTCCATCTGTTTCCTGCTGCTATAACAGAAGACCGAAGTCTGAGTACTTGGTAAACAATGGAAGTGTATTTGGCTCAAGGTGCTGGGGCTTCAGGATAAGATGCTGACTAGCAGCAGCCCCCTTGAGACTGAGGGATAGAAAAGAGCAGAGTAGAAAAGAATGACCTTTATTTTGAACAAAGAATAATAAGGTAAGCATAGTCATAACAGGGGGAAGGGCGGGACAGACTTGAGATGCACAAAACTGAAGTCTCAAGCACCAAGGAGTGAAGGAGATCAGCCTCAGGATCGCAGTGCGGGGACCCAGCAGGGGAAGCGAAAAACCACCCCAAAGGTACATCAGATATCCCTCAATCTGCTGAATAGTCTGTCACTAAACAAAAATAAGCCACCCAAAAGAGAACCTGGGAACACCTCACCATTGCAACCTGGACTGAGACTGAATCGTGAGGCAATTTTGAATCTCTGGAAAAATCTGCAACCTCTTTCACTTGCTGAACTGGCGGTGGAGCAGAAAGCCCTGCCTATGAAGGTTTCAGAGACAAACCAAGCATCCCAGCCATCTAGTCCAGAGCCAGGCAAGTCCACAGCCCGCATACACAGAAGCCAGGCAAGAGACAGACAGGCAGGGCAGCTGTGGATCAGCAGGAAAAATAAAAATCAGTGTCCCCATGCCAGCTAAACCCACAGTGGATCAGGAAGGCCCCTCCTGCACAGATTCCCAAGCCACCCCCAGAGTCTCAGTGATCTAACCACAGGCCTGGCAGGTCTGTGGCTCCATCCACAGCACGTGGGTGTGAGACAGCCATTCGAACCAGTTTGAGGCAGGGGTAAAACCAAAAGCAATCTCTGGAGCCTGCAGAACTGGGGATAGAGCAGAGACTCTCACTTAGGCAGGCACATAAGGTACACCTTGACACTTGGTCTTCTAGCAAAAGGCCTGGTGGCTCCAGGCCCCACGCAGCACCTGGGGCAAGAAAGACATGCAAGACAGATGCAGGTCAGCAAGAAAAAACAAAGGCCATCTCCCACATCGGCTGTACCATCAGCAGAGCAGAGAGCCCCTTCTGTGCAGTTTCCCAAACCACTCCTGGAGTCCCAATCATCTTCTGGGTCCGTGACCACAGTTCACAGCACTGGGGTGTGAGACAGAAGGACCAGGTAGCTTCAGATCTCCAGGAAATCCACAGCTAGTCTCTTGAATCCTGCTGAGCCAAAGGCAGGCTCCCAGCCACACCCAAAATCATCCTAAGAGGGAGCATAGAGAGGGGCTGAGGAGACCTGCACAGTCTTTAGGAGGTGGGCTTTGGCCTCCAGCATCAGCACCCACCAAAGAAGTGGGAGTATTGAGAAACCAGGAAATGTGTCTGTAGTTTGTAACCCAACTTCCATGGCAGCTGCTGAGAATCCTATTGGAAACCATCCAGTGGAAAAGTGGGACATCTGGATAGAAGATGGGACTTCTGGCCTGAGCATGGGACATCCAGCCAGAAGGTGGGACCTCCTAAACAATCCTGGATAGGAAGACATCCAGAAAAGACTGCCCAATACTGCTAGCTTTCTTTCCTTTCCTTCTTCTTTTTTATGTGTTTTGGGGTTTTTGTTGTTGTTGTTGTTGTTGTTGTTGTTGTTGTTGCCTTTCTTTTTCCTTTTCTTTCTCTCTTTAAATTTTATTTTTCCTCATTCTTCTCACATGGCAAATTGTTAACGATTTTTCCTTTTGAGTTTCCCTAGTTATTTGATAACTATAGTTTCATAATTTGCAAAATTTATCTGAAAAAGTTAAAAGGGAAAAATAGAAAAACCTACATGTTTGTTTCTGGGAGAAGGACGTGACAATCCACTCCCCAGGCAATCCTGAAACAATCAGCCATTGAAAACCCTATGAGGGTTGCTATGAGTCAGACATGACTCAATGGCACCTAACAACAACATGTTTGTTTCAGTTATAATTTTTTATTAATAAATGTTAGTGGGGTCCAGAATAGTAAGGCTTTTGCTACTTCCATTGTGCACCCATTACATCATTTTTTATTACACTTACATCGACTTAGATAATTTATGAAACTCTTTGATTAATATATCATAAAAACCATATGCAATTATGGGTTATGTTCCCCTGTTTTTTTCCCATGTATTTGTATAGTTCCATCATGTAACTTGAGATTGTCGTCTCCCTGTTTTTAACCCTCTGTATTACTTTCTTTCCTCATCCCCACTTCCACAATCTTTGTTCCCCCCTTTAGGCCCCTCCCGCTTCTTTCTACTCATATTTTCCTGTCTTAGATAAGCCTGATTGTTCTTTTTTATATATCTACATATCTGTAGGTTTTTTTCTTCCTTTAAGTTAGCTTTAGCTACCACATATGAGTGAGAACACGTGGTTCTTTTGGAGGACCTGGGTTTGTTTACTTAGGATGATATTCTCCAGTTCCGTTCATTTTTAGCAAATGACATTTCATTTTTTTCATTGCTGAGTAATATTCCATTATGTATGTATATCACAACTTTTTTATCCATTCTGCTATTGATGGACATTTTGATTGATTCCATACCCTTGCAATTATGAAGAGCACTGCATTAAATATGGAAATGTAGGTGTTCCTATGGTATAATGACTTATCATCCTTTGGGTATGTTCCTAGGAGTGGTATATCTGGGTCATTACGGCAGTTCTATTCTTAGTGTTGTAAGGTATCTCCATATTGACGTCCAAAATGGCTGAACTATGTTACAATCTCACCAGCAACATAAAAGTATTCTTTTATCTCCACATCCTTGCCAGCATTTTTTCTTATTTGTTGTCTTGGCCAATATTACTGAAGTGAGAGTGTTGTTTTGATTTGCATTTCTGTAATGGCTAGGGATATTAAGCATTTTTTTCATATGTTTCTTGGCCCTTCAAATTTCTTCCTTTGAGAATTTTCTTCTCATTTCCTTTGCCCACTTATGTATTGAGTTATTCATTGTCTTGGTATTTGCTTTCTTTTGTTCTTTGTGTATTCTTGAAATTAGTGTTCTGTTCAATGTGTAGGATGTAAAGATTCTCTACCATTCTGTAGGCTCTCCTTTAATTGTGTTGATCATTTCCTTTGCTATACAGAAGCTTTTTAATTTCATGTAATCCTATTTGTTAATTCTTGGTGCTATTTCCTGAGCAATTGGAAATACTTTCCTATGCCTGCACCTATACCACTGTGGCTTCCAATCCCATCAGATCCCAGAAGCTAAGCAGGGTCGGACCTAGTTAGTACTTGGATGGGAGACCGCCTGGGAATACCAGATGCTGTAGGCTTGGGAGAAGAACCTGGCAACCCACTCCCAAAAAGCAATCAGACATTGAAAACCCTATGAATAGCAGAGAAGCACTGACAATAGTGTTTTTCCAATTGTATGTAGGGTTGCTATGAGTTGGATACTGACTCGACAACACTTAACAACAACCGGAACATGTTGGAGTGTGTTTCCTATCTTGTCTTCTAGTAGTGATAAGGTTTCCAGTTTTATGTTGAGGCCTCTTATCCATTTCGAATTGACTCTCATGTAAATTGAGATATAGGAATCTATTTTCAATTTTCTGCAAATGGATATCCAATTTTCCTAGCACCATTCGTTGAAGAAGCTCTTTTCTCCTTTGACGGTCCTTAGCCCCTTTGTCAAAAATCAGGTTCCTGTAGTTTTGTAGGTATATCTCTGGGTCTTTAATTCTGTTCCATTGGTCTTCAAGCATATTTTCAAGCCAATACTAAGCTGTTTTTGACACTATAGCTCTGTAGTATAGTCTGAAGTCAGGTATACTGATACCACCTGTGCTGTTTTTGTAGCTTAAGATTGTTTTGGCTGCATGTGGTATTTTGTGCTTCCATATGAATTTTAGGATTTTTTTTTTTCTGTTTCTGCAAAGTCTGTCATTGGAATTTTAATGAGGATTGCATTAAATCTGTAAATTGCTTTTGGTAATATAGCCACCTTTATAATATTGATTCTCCTGATCCATGAGCATGAGAGATCTTTCCATCTTCCAGTATTCTCTGCAGTTTTCTACTTTAGTGTTTTGAAGTTTTGCTTATAGATATCTTCAAGGTCTTTGGTTAGATCAATACCAAAATATTTAATTTTTTGGTGGGCTATTATATCCTATTGCCTGATTGCTCTTGCTAGGACTTTAATCACAACATTGAATAATAGAGGAGAGAGTAGATATCTTTGTCTTGTTCCTTATCATAGAGGGAACGGTTTTAATTTTTCCCTGTTTAACATGATATTGGCTATAGGTTTGTCATAGATGGCCCTTATAATGTTGATATATTTCCCTCTTATACTCATCTTCTCCAAAGCATTTATCATGAAAGAATGTTGCACTTTGTCAAAGGCCTTCTCAGCATCAATTGAGATAATCATGTGATTTCTACTTGCAAGTCTTTTGATATGTTGAGTTACATTAATTGATTTTCATATGTTGAACCAGCCTTAAATCTGTGGAATGAAGCCCACTTGATCATGGTATATGATCTTTTTTGTGTTGCTGAACTCAGTTTGCCAGAATTTTATTGAGGATTTTTGCATCTATGTTCATCAGGGAAATGGGTCTGTAGTTCTCTTTCTTTGATGTGTCCTTGCCACGTTTTGATATCAGGGTAATACTGGCTTTGTAGAATGAATTTGGAAGTGCCTCTTCCTTTTCTACTTTATGAAATAGCTTGAGAAGAATAGGTATTAATTCTTCTTTGAAGGTTTAATAGAATTCTGACGGAACTTGTCAGGACCTGGGCTTTTCTTCGTTGGGAGATTTTTTATTATTGTCTCATTTCAGTGAATGTTAATAGGTTTGTTTATATTGCTTATATTTTCCATGCTTAATTTTGGTAATTCATATGTGTTAATGAATTTTTCCATTTATTCTGTATTTTCTTCCTTTGAGGAATACAATTTCACAAAGTATTCGCTGATGGTCTTCTGGATTTCATTGGTATCAGTGGTTATGGCCCCATGCTCATCTCTAATTTTTTCAGTTTGGGCCTTTTCTTTCTTTCTTTTGATGAGACTGGCTGGGGGTGGGGGCATCTATTTCATTAATTTTTTTTGAAGAACCAGCTCTTAGTCTGTTTAATTCTTTGAATTGTCTTTCTGAATTCTAGTAGGGATAATTCTGCCTTGATCTTTAAAATTTCTGTCTGAATGCTCCTTTTGGGTTTGGTTTGTTGTTGGCCTTCTACCACCATAAGATTTTTTCAAAAAGTTATTTAATTGGGACTTTCCTAACTTATTTATGAAGGTGCTCATGGCTATGAATTTCCCTCTTAGAAATGCCTTTGGTGTATCCCATAAACTTTTTTTTTTTTTCGCGGTACTGGAAGTTGAACCCAGGGCCTTGTGCTTGCATGCTCTGCAAGTGCTGGACCACTGAGCTGCACCCTCAGCCCATTTTTGTGCTTTTTGAGACAGGGTCTTGTTAAGTTACTCAGACTGCCTCTGGTCTCAAACTTGTGATCCTCCTGCCTCTGCCTCCTGAGCTGCTGGGATTACATGCGTGCGCCACTGCGCCCGGCTATCCCATAAATTTCAATAGGATGTATTTTAATCTTGTTTTGATTGCAGAAATTTTTAAAATTTCCTCTGATTTCTTCGATGGCTCATTGATCATTCAGCAATGTATTATTCAGTCTCCATAAATTTGTAACATTTCCAGAATTTATCTTGCTTTTGAGTTCTACTTTTATTCCATTGTGATCTGATAAGGTACACTGGATGATTTCTATTTTTTTATTATTGTTGTATTTGTTGAGACCACACCACAAGGTGGGCTTCATTCCCTAGATGCAAGACTGATTCAATATACAAAAGTCAGTAAATGTAATATAATACATCAACAGACTCAGTGACAGAAATCACATAATCATATCAATAGATGTAGAAAAAGCTTTTTATAAAGTTCTCCAATTCTGAACGATAAAAGTCCTGAAGAAACTCAGAATGGGAGAAACATATCTCAACATCATAAGGCCATACATAACAAACCTATAGCCAACATTATACTAAATGGGGAAAAATCAAAAACATTCCTTCCAAGGTCAGAAACAAGAACAAGATGTTCATCTCTCCTGTCTTATTGAATATAGTGATTGAAGTCCTAGCCTGAGCCTTCAAGCAAGAGAAAGAACTAAAAGGAATACAAATAGGGAATAAAGAGGTCAAATTATCCTTATTTGCAGGTGACATGATCCTATATTTAAAACATAATAAAAACTCCACTGTAATATACTTAGATATAATTAACTCCCTAAAAACATAGCAGGATACAAAACAAATATTCAAAAAATCAATGACATTCCTATATACCAATAATGAATAGGAAGATAAAGAAATCAAAATGGCAATCCCATTCACAATGGCCCACAAAAAAATAAAATAAAATAAATCTTCATGTATATTGAGAGATGTGGGTCAGCTTTCATTTTTCTGCATGCGGATGACCATGTTTCCCAGCCCCATTTGTTCAAAAGGCTGTCCTTTTTCCAGTTTACTTGCTTTGCTCCTTTGTCAAAAATCAGGTGGCTATAGGTGTGTTGAGGTATATCTGGGTCTTCTATTCTGTTCCAGATGTCTTTGGGCCTGTTTTTGTGCCAGTACCAAGCTGTTTTTGCAACCACTGCTCTGTAGTATAGCTTGAAGTCAGAGATTGTGATTCCACCTGCATTAGATTTGCAGCTTAAAAGTATTTTGGCTATACGTGGTCTTTTGTGGTTCCATATGAATTTTTGGATCATTTTTTCTATTTCTGTAAAGTCAGTGGAATTTTAATGGGTATTGCATTAAATCTATAGATTGCTTTTGGTAGGATAGCCATTTTTACAATATTAATTCTCCCTATCCAGGGGCAGGGGAGGTCTTTCCATTTTTCAGTGTCCTCTGCTATTTCTTTCTTTAATGTTTTGAAATTTTCTTTGTAGAGATCTGAAGTGTCTTTGGTTAGATTGATTCCAAGGTATTTAATTTCTTGGGGGGCTATCATGCATGGTATTTTTCCTGAAATTTCCTTCTCTTCCTGTTTGGAATTGGTGTAAAGAAAAGCTATTGATTTTTGTGTGCTAATTTTGTAGCCTGCGACTTTACTGAAGGAGTTAATTAGTTCTAGCAGTTTTCTGGTTGAGGTTTTGGGGTCTTTCAGGTATAAGATCATATCATCTGCAAATAAGGAGAATTTGACCTCTTCCTTGCCAATCTGTATCCCTTTGATTTCTTTCTCTTGTCTGATTGCCCTGGCCAGGACTTCAATTACTATGTTAAATAGAATAGCAGAGAGAGGACATCCAGATCTAAAAGGAAATGGTTTCAGTTTTTCTCCATTTAATATAATGTTGGCTGTAGGTTTGTCATAAATGGCTTTTATGAAATTAAGGTATTTGCCTGTTATACCTATCCTCTCCAGCATTTTTATCATGAAAAGGTGTTGCACTTTGTTGAAGGCCTTTTCAGCATCAATTGAGATGATCATATGGTTTTTGTTTGTCAGTTTCTTGATATGCTGGATTACATTAATTGATTTTCGTATGTTAAACCAGCCTTGCATCTGTGGTATAAATCCAACTTGGTCATGGTGGATAATCTTTTTTATATGCTGCTGGATTCTGTTTGCCAGAATGTTATTAAATATTTTTGTGTCTAGATTCATAAGGGAGATGAGTCTATAATTCTCTATCTTAGATGAACCTTTTCCTGGTTTAGGTATCAGGATGATGGTAGCTTCATAGAATAAATTTGGGAGTGTTCCCTCCTTTTCTATTTTTTGGAATAATTTGAGGAAGACAGGTATTATATCTTCTTTAAAAGTTTGGTAAAATTTTGCTGTGAATCCATCAGGACCTGGGCTCTTCTTTGTTGGGAGACTTTTAATTACCTTTTCTATTTCTGTATATGTAATGGGCTTGTTTAAGTCAGTTATGTATTCTTGGGTTAGCTTTGGTAGGTTATACGTGTTAATAAATTTGTCCATTTCTTCTGCATTTTCATATTTTTGGGAATACAGTCTCTGATAGTAATCCCTGACAATTTTCTGTATTTCATTGAAGTCAGTGGTTATGGACCCGTTGTTTTTCATAATCTGTACTATGTTGGGTTTTTCCTTTTTCTTTTTGATGAGGTTAGCCAGAGGGGTGTCTATTTTATTAATATTTTCAAAGAACCAGCTCTTAGTCATACTTATTTTTTGAATTATCTCTTTGGATTCTAATTTAGATATTTCTCCCTTTATTTTTGTAATTTCCTTTTGGGTGTTCCTTTTAGGCTTGATTTTTTATTGGTTTTCTAGTATCTTAAGATGCATCATTAGGTCACTTATTTGTCTCTTCTTTATTTTATTGATGAAGGCACTTAATGCTATAAACTTCCCTCTTAAAACTGCCTTTGCTGTATCCCATATGTTTTGGTATGATGTTTTCATCAGCATTTGATTGTAGGAATTTTTAAAATTCCAATTTGATTTCATCAATGATCCACTGGTCATTCAGCAGTGTATTATTCAGTCTCCATGAGTTTGTAAAGTTTCTGGGATTATTCTTGCTCTTGAGCTCCAATTTTATCCTATTGTGATCTGATAAGACACAGGGGATAATTGCTACTTTTTTGTATTGTTTAGGGAGTTCTTATGGACTAGCATATGATCTATCTTAGAAAACATTCCATGTTGAGCTGAAAAGAATGTGTATTCCTCATCATGTGGATGAAATATTCTATATATATATATATATATCTGTGAGATCCAACTGGTTTAGGGTGGATATTAGGTTTGACATTTCTTTGTTGATTTTTCATTTTGATGACCTTTCTCTTGATAAAAGTGGGGTATTGAAGTCTCTCATTATTATTGATTCTGGTCCAATAAAGTTCTTTATATTCCATAAGGTTTGTCTTATAAAGCTAGATGCCCCTATGTTTGGGGCATAAATATTAAGGAGCATTATTGATTCTTGATCGATTGTTCCTTGTATTAAAATGTAATGTCCTCCTTTGTCTCTTCTTATTAGTTTTGGAATGAAATTTAATCTATCTGAAATTAGAATTGCAACACCTGCTTTCTTTTGTTCTCCCCTGCTAGGTATATATTTTTCCAGCCCTTAACTCTCAGTTTATTCCAGTCTTTGTGAGTTAGATGAGTTTCTTGAATACCACATATTGATGGTTTGTATTTTCATCCAATTAGCCAGCCTCTGTCTCTTAATTGGTGAGTGAAGACCATTTACATTAATGGTGATTATTGAGTAGCATTTATAATTATATACCCAATCATTACCTCTTGCTGATTTATGAATCCTGTTTTCTTTGGTCCTTTCTTGGGTTGCACTCATTTCAAATAGCCAGTTCTTTGATTTCCTTTATAGGGTTGTCTTAACTCTCCTGGATGTGGTAATTAATTTACAATCCTCTCCAGTGCTGGTTTGGTGGTTGCATATCATTTAAAAGCTTCAACATCATTAAATGTCTTTGGAGAAGTCTGCAGTAATTTTAATAGGTTTTGCTTTATAAGTAATAAGGGGTTTCTGTCTTGCTGCTTGCAGTATAGCTTCCCTGGTCTCTGAGGACAGCATGCGAGTGATGACGTGTCTTTCTTTTGAAGTTTGTTTTTAGCTCACAATTGTTTTAAAGTTTCTCTATAGTAAGTTCAATATCTGGACTTCCTCATGGACAGTTTCTATTAATTTCCTTTGTTACTATGAGTGGGAAGTAGTTTTTGAAAAGCTAGACCTTTTGAATATTATTGTTGTTAGGTGCCATTGAGTCAATACAACAGGAAAAATACCATTGTCAGTGCTTCTCTGCTATTCTTGGGTTTTCAATGGCTGATTGTTTTTTGGTAGTGGGTTGCAATGTCCTTTTCCCAAGCCTACAGCACCTGGTGTTCCCAGGTGGTCTCCCATCCACGTACTAACCAGACCTACCCTGCTTAGCTTCCGATATCTAATGGATTGGATGTCACAGTGGTACGGCTGCAGGTCCTTTGAATATTATAAAGTAGAAACTATGGAAGCCAGATTCTCTCCCTGCCTAGCATGCACCTCAGCCTCTTCTTTGGGTTTCAGCTGATTATTATCTCTCCTAAATTATTTCTGTGAAAAGTGCACTCTTTTCATATATGGTCAAGGAATTCCCAAAACACATGAAAGAACAGTAAAAACAAAGAAATTCAGTCTCTGCAGCTGACTTTGTGCCTGTGTTTGGGGCACGCGTTCAAACCTCCATCCAGACACTCATGACTCTGCCTTAGCCATCATTTCTTGCTTCCTGAAATCACCCCATGGTGTGAGTTTAGGGTTTTCTCAGGGTCTTTTGTGAATATGTCCAACACCGGGCATGCCTGTGGTCTTCCATATTCCCTGTTATATACAGAAACATTTCAAAGCTCTATTCTCCAAAGTATCTCTCTTGGTGGATTTCCTACTAGCATTTGTGGCATGTCTATTACTTGCATTGGCTGATATCTTTACCCCAAAAGTACCAGGTACTTCATATGCCTTTGAATACTGTTGATAATGCCCTGCTGTTTAGCCAAGTCTTTGTCTGGAAAGAGTTCTGAATTGAGGGACAGGTCCCTTCACGTGATTTTTCATGGAGAATTCTCATATAAATTGAAATAAACCACAACAGTCTTTGAGAACACAGTCCCCCCAGGACCTCTACCCGGTCACAGGAACACTGTTTGTGACTGTCATTTAGACAGGTAAGTTGGAAACCCCAGCCTTCCCTACTAGGTCTCAGTTGCATTTCCCTCGATTAACCTCCATTCAGTCATCACTAATCTTTGATGATTGCGTCTGTCTCTCAGGTTCCAGTGTTTCTAGCAGGACAGACTCAGTGTCTCCTAACTCACCACTGCACTCCCATGTCTCACTCCTGTCACATTATTTTCCCAATAATGTACTGACTTTCTTTTCAGTATTGGTGGTTGAACCCAGGGCTGCGCACATGCTTTGCAAGCACTCTACCACTGGGCCACTCCCCTAGCCCCTTTTTTATTTTTCATTTTGAGACAGGGTCTCACTAAGTTACACAGGCTGCCTCTGGTCTCACACTGGCAATCCTCCTGCCTTGGCCTCCTGAGTAGCTGAGTACAGGTGTTTGCCATGGCACCCAGCACTTCACTACCTCTTCTTCAAGGAAATTTCTTGTTCTAGGATGTTCGGACATAAACCCTGGATTTCTAGAATAGCTAAACTGAGGAATTGTGAGAATGGGTAATATTCCTAAGTGAAATGTAACAACCTCAATATCTCCTGTGGATTTTGGGGGGTGGGGGTTGGGATGTTTGGTTGGCTGGATTTTGAAACACAGTCTCGTGATGTAGCCTTGGCTGGCCTAGGACTCATGTTCTCCTGACTCAGCTTCCAGATTGCTTGTTACAGAGGACTTGTCTCCTGCTTTTAAAAAGCTATAAAGGACATGAACAGTAACTGTCAATCTGCACCGTCACCTTTGTGGCTATCTAATTATTTCCCCATGTCAGTTTCTCAGTCTCCTGGAAAGGTCAATCCCCAGTTAGCTCACGCCATGGTGACAAGTCCTCTAGAGCTGGCATTGTCTTCACAGTCCCAAGAAAGGTCTTGCCAAATGAAGAGGAGAGCAGGAGTCTCACATCGTGGGTACCTCAGCCTCTGCATTCTGAGTGATCCGGGAGGCCTCTCTCAGGTCCCCATCCAGCAATGCTCAGCAAGAATTCGCAAATGGTTTTCCATTGGAGTTGTGTGCTGTCCACTGGTAAATAAATAAGAGACAGTATCTCAGTTGGGGTCAACCAGAAAACCAGTTCCATTTCAACAGCACCATGGGGCTGGGTCTCACCTGCAGTGATTGCTCATGGGGACACAGTTTCAGCTATTCTGGGTCAGCCCCCAAATCTATTTGAAATCCAGGCAGAGGATCAAAATAAGGGGCAGCTGGCTCCCAGGTGGACAGTACCTCCCCCTTTCTGGTTTTCTTCTGTGTAAGGCCAGGAGGGTAAGAGACAGGCTCACTTCCCCTGTGCCTCCCTTGACGAAGCCCTGGGCTGTGTGGGGGAGGTCAGAGGCAGCTGTTTCCTACCTTGGCCCTGCCTCTGCAGTGGTCAGGGACAAGGTGTGGGACAGAACAGGGTCTTGTGGAATCAGTCTCCTTGAGAGGGACCACACTATGTTGCCACCTGTGGCTTCTCCGGTTCTGACCTTTCTCAGGCTGTACTTCAATCTCCCCTCCTGTCTCTGTGAGCAGCTCTGCAGACCCCACCGCAGGCTGCAGCAAGGGGACCAAGGAACACAGGCCCTGGGAATTCACCTCTGGGATGTTTGCTCCCAAGAGGCTCCAGGGAAAGGAGGAGAGATGTCCTGCCCGCTTTCTGTAATCTGGGGCTCATGGCCCCATTGGGCTGGCCCTGGAATCAGCCCAAGGTTATTTACATTGCTGCTTGGCAGATCTGGTCACTGGTCCTTAAGGAGTCACTGGGGCATTATCAACAACCCCAGGCAGAGGTACAGCTCATGCGGCAAAGCCCCATTGCCACAGGGCCTGTGAGCATGGGCCACTGCACCTGGAGGCCACTGTGCCCGGAGGCCGGAGGCTCCCCAAGGAGTCCACGGGGCTGGGTAAGCCATGCTGGATGAGGAGTGAGCTTGGAGCCTCGAGGAGGGAAAGGACGGGTCTGCTCGGGAGGTGTTGCTTCTACCTGCCACTCAGGTTACCTCCTGGAAAATGAAGCCAGGGCCCCCAGTTTTCTTTCTGGGCTCTAAGTTCCTCTGAATGTTTCTACCAAACCCCAGCCATTTCTCATAGTGTCACACTGTGATCCTTTCCACCAAACCCACTGCTTTTAGTATGGCATTTAATGCCATTCTTATGTCAACAGAAATTACCCTTTATGATCAGTGATTTCAGGGATTTTATTTAAAATTAACAGACTAATGCCATATAGGTGCTGACAAAATGTCTCATTCTAGACCTTCCCTGTGGGATAGTCTAGGCTATAACCAAAAGGGCCACTATGGGCAGAGATGAGTTCCTGCCTGTGTCTCACTGAGACAAAATATACAATCTCCCAGGATAGCATTTCTCAAACACTCTTTTAAAACTTGTTGTAGTTGTTGTTCTCAGTCTGAGGCAAAATATGTGTGAGTTGTGGGCCCACAGATGTAGGGCCAGGGGCTGTGCAGAAGCCACAGTGCCAGTCAGGTGGCACTGCTGCCCAGGACCTGGGTAAGCCCTCTAGCTCCCCAGGCTTCCTGCTGATTTTACAAGTCCTTAGCCTTGAAGGTCAAGCAGCTGCAGGATATACTGTGGGTTTCCTGCTGGCTCTGCTGGAAAAGATGCCTCTGCCTGAAGCTACCCACTGGGTTACAAATTGTTCTCCAGGAAGATTATTTCCCCTGCCCTCAAAGAATGTTGCCTTTCCTCTCTGGTCCTTGAGAAAAGGTAGCCTTTTGCTATCTTCCGCTAGTCTCTACTGAAAAGACTCCTTTGTATCCTAATAATTAACTGCACAGTTAACTGTTTCTGGGAAAGGAACTGAAAGGATGTGAATCATAACTTTTTAATCAGTAACTTTCCTTTAGAGTTACAGAACCCAGAACACCCAGTAACCCACAGATAACAGCAGGCCCCTCCAGCACACCTATCTGTCACGATGCCCTATACCACCTCCCTACAACTCCCTCCCCAAGCCTTGGGCCTGCAACCACAGGCAAGATGGTCTTTGTTGGCCTCTGTCTTCATTGATTTTCTTGCCTTCTAAAAAAATCTTTTTCCTACCCCAACAAGGCCTTCTGGAGTCACTGGCGTTTTCAAGTGCTGAGCAACAAACGTAGGTACATGATTTCGGAAGCAATGTGGATAAGGCTTGGAATGGCCTTCAGGCTGCCTATTACAAGCCAGGCTGGGCCTCAGGCCCTGGGTCTCTGTCTTTCCTGTCCCATCCCCAATGGACTCATTATCCATTGGAGAAAAAACCTGCCACTGTTGACCGTTTCATTCTGGTATCACAGAAAGAGTACAACTGTTGCCATTCCAGAAAAGAAAGAAGAAACTGATATTTTGGTTTGTTTTCTGAACAATAGAGATCTTCTCTCTGCTGGGCAAAGGAAGAGGAAATGACTGAGGATGTTCCCTGGTCTTATCTCATCTGCTGAGGGAGAGTGAGGCACATGGAGGGGCCTGGGTGTTCACAAATCCACAGGGATGCAGGAATGATGAACAATAGAGATGCTCTGATAAATGACATGCTACCAACACCTTGACTATATCTCTTACACTAGGAGCATATTATTTCTGGGGGAAAAAACCCATAAAGCAATTATATTGGTGTTTGGGACCACACGATCTCTTTCCCAATTATGTAGCATCCCCCTTGTCTGTCAAATGAAAGTGGTTGTATTTCTATAACTATTATTTACACAGCAGGCAGTGGGCTGAATGACCCTTGGGTCGTAGCTGATGATGTCTAACATGAAATGCTCTCAGAATGCACCTGCGGCTCAGGACCATGAGTGTGAGGCAGGATATATTTGTACCTGTGCATATAGACGTTGGAATAAAATGTTACAGAAAATAAATGATTAGAGTTTATATATCTCTACCTATAGGGATGCTATGAGTTGGACCTGATTCGACAGCACCTAACAACAACAACAATCTACCTATCTTTATATATTCCCATGTGACACATTATTTGTGTTTACATTATTTCTGTGTATATTATATATATACTATTTGTGTTTATATTATTCTGTATAACACATTTATTCAGAGCCGCCTGGGGATGTTGTAGGTACAACACTGTAGGTGCATAGAATCTCACTGAATTGCTTACTTTAAAATGGCTAATTTTGTGGTACATAAATTTTACCTAAAATTTTAAGATTAAATAATGAAAACAAACATATTTAAATAATTTTTTAAAACAAGTACAGCCAAAATGTGGTGACAAATGCCTCTAAGCCCAGCACTCAGGAAACAGAAGCAGGAGGATCGTAAGTTCAAGGCCAGACAGGGCTATATGGCAAGACACTGTTTCAAAAAATCAAAATAGATGAATAAATAAATAAATAAATAAGCGTATTACATTTCCTGTTTCCAGCATATAGAATAGCTAATCAAACTTTGTGCTTTCAAGAAGCTTTGTGCTTTCAAGAAGCCTTGTGCACAGTTCTGGAGGGACAGGCCTGGGTAGAGGATGGAATTGCCCTCCTAGTGTGTCCCCTAGGGGTGAGGACATCCATCTGTCTCGACTTCCTAAGGTTGCTTTAGGTGGTAAAACTAAGCGTCATCTGAGCAGCTGTGTCAGCCCAAGGTTGGTGACCCATGTGGACAGGCGCAGAAGGTTGTGCCCTCCCAGGGTCAGTTGCTGTGAATGATGGAGACCAGACAGAGCTTCAGAATCCCCTCGCACAGATGGCCTCTGCCCTGTAGGGCAGGTTTGCACAATTTTCCCTGGTCCTTTGCAGGTGGGGCATGAAGGAAGAGCCCTAACCCTTCTCCAAGACGGGTTCTCACACAAGGAGCATCTCCTGGGAGGCTCTTGGAAGAGGACAACCTTGGGATCTCTCACCTTGGAAAGAGAAGCCACAGTGCACAGATTTGCAGGGGACATGTGGCAGTTAATATCTGAGGGGTTGGGATGGACCAGAGGTCACCAAGACTACTCCCAAATCACCTGGACTTGGTTCAACCACATATTTTCTGAAAAGCTGGAGAGTAACTCTTTGCAACTAATGGGCCATTTGGCCTTTTTCTCAATAGCCCAATAGCACTCTAGTCTCTTCAAAGCAGCCACAGGCAAAGTGTGAACAAAAGAGAGTGCTTATGTGGCAGAGAACTACTGGCCCACGCAGGCAGTGAGGTAGAAGCAGCCCTTGGGTCACACTTGACCACAATGCACAATAAACTCCTTCTTAGGGCACCTGCGGGGCTGAGGGTTAGCTCAGTTGGTAGAGTGCTGCGCTGCATTCTCTGAAGGCTTGAGTTAGACACCCAGCACCGCAAAAATGGGAGAAGGACGTGGCAATCTACTCCCAAAGCAATCCCAAAACAATCAGCCATTGAAAACCCTAGGTGGGTTGTTATGAGTCAGACCCAACTTTGTGTGTGTGTGTGTGTGTGTGTGTGTGTGTGTGTGTGTGTGTGTGGTACTGGGGGTTGAACTCAGGGCCTCACACTTGCATGCTTTGCAAGTACTGGACCACTGAACTGCACCCCCAGCCCATTTTTTTTACTTTTTTGAGACAGGGTCTCGCTAAATTATGCAGACTCCCTCTGATCTAGAACTTGCGATCCTCCTGCCTCCACCATCCAAGCCACTGGGATTGCAGGCGTGTGCTACCATGCCTGGAGAGTCAGACTCAACTTGACGGCACCTAAAAACAACAAGGGCACCTGCAGTATGACACGGCATGTGAGTGTGCATGTGGGATATTGTGAGTGTGCCCGTGTCACACAGAAATAAATAGCTAAGAGTTATATGTCCATGTCTGTACCTCTCTTTTTATATGTGTGTGTAATACATTATCACCCACATTATATGTAGTTGTTGTTAGGTGCCGTCGAGTTGTGTCCGACTCATAGCAACCTTCATAGGATTTTCAACGGCTGATTGTTTTGGGATTGTTTTGGGAGGGGATTGCTTTGGAAGTGAATCGCCATGTCCTTCTCCCATCACATTATATACAAGTGCCTTAAAATAGCCTTAAGAACACAATTATCTTTCACTTTCTGTGGGACAGAAGTTCAAGTGGTTTCACTAGGGAGATGTCACTCAGGGACTCTTCTGAAACTGGGTCAAGAGGTTAGGTGGGACTATAGTGACCTGAAGGCTTTCCCTGGGCTGGGGCTGGGGCTGGGGATGGGCTGCATGGTCAGGCAGCTCCCTCTATGGCTGTTAGCTGGGGCTTCAGTCTCTCACTGGCTGGATCGGGAACACATTTCAACCCCTCCCTTGGTCAGTTCCACCTGGCCACTGCCTGTCACCACAGCAAGTGATCCCAGATAGAGCACCAACAGGGTGAACAGGAAGCCTCAGCGACACCCAGGAGCTGGTCTCTGGAGGAACAATTGTCACTCGCTCTTTATTTATGAGATACAATGCAGGTACTAGGTGCAGCCAACACAACAAAGAGGGAAACAGGCTCCAGCCCTTGAGAGGGAGAGGAGCAAAGACTTTATGGACATAGCGTGAAGGCACTGCACACAGAAGAAGAAATGGGAGTAAAATAAATACTAAACATGGTGATCACTGCTCACAAAAGTCTACTAGTGAGGAGGTGACCATGAGAACTAAAAACAAGAAGAAATCGGGACAGAACGAAGGTTAAGTGACAGAAGGCAGACTTCATAATGGAGAAAGAAACACAGGCGAGGGACAGGTGAGGAGCAGCATGGGGAGAAAAAAGATGCAGGTGGAGCTTT
Source organism: Pedetes capensis (assembly GCA_007922755.1). Taxonomy (NCBI): domain Eukaryota; kingdom Metazoa; phylum Chordata; class Mammalia; order Rodentia; family Pedetidae; genus Pedetes; species Pedetes capensis. The sequence continues at coordinate 3,140 of VMDO01003408.1, read as the reverse complement.
GGGGCCATTGGACCTGGTTCTGTGTCCTCTGCTTGGATTTGCCTGTGGAGAGAGCAGAGCAGGGACTGACGGGAGGACAGGGGCAGCTGGTGCCAGGGCCCTGGGCCAAATGCTCCTGCCCAGAGCCCAGATGGAGAGACTGGGAGCAGAGAAGCATGGGTGGGTGAGTGCAGCCCGTGGGAGGGGCGGCGTTGGAGGAAGATGCTGATTATAGTCTGTGACAGGGATGGTAGCAGGATTGAAGGCAATGAGTGTCCTGACACAATGATGGAATTTATTTTTCGTTGTACATAATTATGGGGTGATGGTTGTTATTAGGTGTTGTGGAACCCGTGTCCAACTCATAGCAACCCTACATACAACAGATGAAACACTATTGCCAGTGCTTCTCTGCTATTCATAGGGTTTTCAATGGCTGATTGTTTTATGGGAGTGGGTTGCCAGGTCCTTCTCCCAAGCCCACAGCACCTGGTGTTCCCAGGCAGTCTCCCATCCAAGTACTAACCAGGACCGACCCTGCTTAGCTTCTGAGATCTGATGGGATCAGAGGCCACAGTGGTACAGCTGCAAACATTTATGGGGTACAGAGTGATAATTCAGTTCATGTATACAATGAATGATTATGCAATCAGAGTTGTTGACACTTTAATCTCCTTAAACATTATACAAACACTTTTTGATTAGCATGTTATGATCATTGTCAGTATTTATGGAGTAGGGAATGATTTTTTTTAACTGCATACAGTATAGTGAGGTTCATTATGGGATTTTCATTGAGTTGCAACCTGTATTTTGCACTCATTCTCTTCCTCTTTACCCCTCTATGTTTTCACTTCCCCTCCACTAGTCTCCTTCTCCCTCATATTGGCTGCACTTATGATTTCGAATCTTAGATAGGTACAAATATATATATATATATATATATACTTTAAGGGAGATCTAGTTCCTGCATATGAGTGAGAATATGCAGTATTTCTCTTTTTAAGTCTGGATTACTTCACCTGACAAGATCATCTCCACTTCCATCCATTTGGGTACAAATGACATAATTTCATTCTTCTTTGCTGCTGAATAATATTCCACTGTGTATATACACCTCATTTTTAATCCAATCATCTGTTGATAGACATCTGGGCTGATTCTATAGCCTTGCAATCATGAAGAGTGCTGCAATAAACATAGAAATACAGGAGTCTCTAAGGTGTGAGGACTTATCTTCCTTGAAGTGGTATAGGTGGAACATATGGTAGTTCAGTTTTTAGTTTTCTGAGGAACCTCCATACTGATTTCCATAATGACTGAACTAATTTACAGTCCCATTGACAGTGTAATAGGGTTCTTTCTCCCCCCAAATCTTGGCCAGCATTTGTTGTTGTTTATTTTGTTGATGGTAGCCACTCTGGGGTGAGATGGAATCTCAGTGTAGTTTTGATTGTCATTTTCCCAATGGCTAAGGATATTGAACATTTTTTCCTATGTTTATTGACCATTTGTATCTCTTCTTTTGAGAACTCTCTGTTCAGTGCCATTGTCCACTATTTATTGGATTATTAGTTACTTGAGTGTTTAATTTCTTGAGTTCTTTGTATATCCTAGATATTATCCTCTTCCAGATGTGTAGGATGCAAAAAAGATTTTCTTCCATTCTGTGGGCTCTCCCCTTACTTAATTGTTCCCTGTGCTTTGCAAAAGCTTTTTAATTTTATGTAATCCCTTTTGTCAATTCCTGGTGCCATTTCATAGACTATGGAGAAAGTACTTAAGAAAGTACTATGCCTATGCCTATGTGTTGGGGTGTGTTCCCAACATTTGCTCCTAGTAAAAAGTTCCCAGCTTTAAAATGAAACCTCTGATCCATTTTGAGTTGATATTCATATAGGTTGAGAGAAACAGGTCTACTTTCATTATTCTACATATATGGATAGCCAGTTTCCCCAGCATCGTTGTTGAAAAAGCTATCTTTTCTCAAATGTATGCTTTTGGCACCTTTGCTGATGATCAGGTGACTGTAGCTGCAAGGGTATATACCTGAATCTTCTACTCTGTTCTATTGATCTTCATGCCTGTTTTGTGCCAATAGTGAATGTTTTTGCTACTCTTGCCCTGAGGTTTAGTTTGAAATCAGGTATGTGATGCCTCATGCACTGCTTTTGCTGCTTAGGATAGTTTTGGCTACGCGGGGTCTTTTGTGCTTCCATATAAATATTAGGGTTTTTGTCGCTTTCTGTGAAGTATATCATTGGAATTTTAATGGGATTGAATTGAATCTATAATTGCTTTTGGCAGTATATCCATTTTCACAATAATAGTTATTCCAATCCATGAGCAAGGGAGATCTCTCCATCTTCTAGTGTCTTCTTTAATTTCTTTCTTTAGTGTATTGAAGTTTTCATTGCAGATGTCTTTAGGGTCTTTGGTTAGATTAATTCCTAAAGACTTAAATTTTTGTAGACGATTGTAAATGGGATTGTCATTTTGATTTCTTTCTCTTCCTGTTCATTATTGGCATACGGGAATGCTGATTTTTTAATGTTTATTTTGTATCCTGCTACTTTGCTAAAGGATCTAATTACTTCTAAGAGTAGTTTTCTAGCAGAATTTTTAGGGTCTTTTAAGTATAGTATCATGTTCTTGGTTCCCTATTTGTATCCCTTTTGTTTCTTTCTCTTACCTGATTGTTCTGGCTAGAACTTCAGTCACAATACTGAATAAGAGACTAGAGTGGATATCCTGGTCTTCTTCCTGATCTTGGAGGAAATGCTTTGGATTTTTCCCCATTTAGTATAATGTTGGCTACAGGTTTTTTTCATAATGGCCTTGATGATACTGAAGTATGTTCCTTCTATTCCCAGTTTCTTTAGGACTTTTATCAGAAGGGGATGTTGAACTTTGTTGAAAGCTTTTCTGGAGCCATTGAAATGATCATATGACTTCTGTCACTGATTATATTGATGTGTTGTATTACATGTATTGATTTGCATATGGTGAACCAGGCTTGCATCTGTAGAATGAAGCCCATCCAGTCATTGCATATGACCTTTTTTGTGTCACTGTATTCAGTTTGCAAGAATTTTATTATGGATTTTTGATTCAATGTTCAACAGAGAAATTGGTTTATAGTTTTCTTTTTATGCTGTGTA
>VMDO01003407.1:123133-144147 GCA_007922755.1 Pedetes capensis | reverse complement strand
ACAGAGACACCTGCATCTCCATGTTCAATGCAGCGCTTTTCACAATAGCAAAGATATGGAATCAACCAAAGTGCCCTTCAACAGAAGAATGGATAAAAAAAACTATGGTATATATACACAATGGAATACTATTCAGCAATCAAGAAAAATGAAATAGGGTCATTCGCAGCAAAATGGATGGAATTAGAGAAAATTATTTCAAGTAAACGAACACGAGCTCAGAAAAAGAAACAACACATGTTCTCACTCATATGAGGGAGCTGTTTCAAAATTACAAGAAGGAAAAATCCTACTCAAAGGTCAGATCATAATAAAAGAGGGGGAGGGAAGATAAGAATGATGTCAATATAAATGGACTAGAAATCGCATGTAATTGTTCTAACAAGATAAAAACAAAGACGACTACAAGAAAAGTTTCTATCTTGAACAGAACTGGAACCCAAGGACATATAGAAAAATACTACTAAGTAAAAGATAGAGAAGACTTAGATGGGAAACTTAGATGGGAAGGGGGAGGGGGGAGCATAGGGGAGGGTAAAGGGTAACCTATATGAATAATGTTTATCAAATTGCATATATGAAAATTGTCACAATGAAAAGCATGTCAAAATGAATCACACTATGATGTACATTAAAAATTTCTAATAAAAAAAATCCACACACACACACACACACACACACACACAAAAAGAACAGGTAAAAAGAGAATGCCTCTGGGAGACGGGACTGCAAGGGGCTGCCATGAAAATGATTTCTTGGCTTGAGGCTCCCACTGCAGCTGTAGTTCCAAAGAGCAAAGCTACCTCTCAAGCCGGCAGCAAATATTGGCATTGTCCATGCAGTGATGGTTTTACAGGTATGAAGAATGCAAGAGTCAAGGGGTCACGGAGGCTGCCAGCAAGGTTCCAGGAGATAGTGTGCAGGTCAGGCAATGTGTACGTCTCAGATGCCCTGTGGACAGCCTCCTCAAGGGCCTGTAAGTGAAGCTTTGAGAGCAGAGCTAAAGCAGCCATGGAGACCCCTGAAGTTAAGAGATGCCAGCACTCTGAAACACACGTTGAGGAAAGCTACTGTCAATGAGTGAAGCCAACCCAGAGCTGTGGAGGCGGACCTGTGCAAGCCCACTTGAGCCCAAGTGATGCCGGATGACGTCATGTGTGTCAGATGCCAGACAGGTGGAGCTACGGAATTTGTGTGTGCAGTTGGATAACAGTCTTGCTCCAGGCCAGTCTTTCTTTCCTGTACCTGCGTTCCTCTATTTTGGAATGGGAATGCTTACTCTGTGCCATTGTATGTTGGAAGTATGTGGCGTGTTTTTGGTTTTATGTTGTTAGATGCCATCGAGTCGGTATCCAACTCATAGCGACCCTATGTACAACAGGTGAAACACTATTGTCAGTGCTTCTCTGCTGTTCATAGGGTTTTCAATAGCTGATTGCTTTTTGGGAGTGGGTTGCTGGGTCCCTCTCCCAAGCCTACAGCACCTGGTGTTCCCATGCAGTCTCCTATCCAAGTACTAACCAGGCCTAACCTTGCTTAGCTTCTGAGATCTGATGGGATTGGATGCCACAGTGCTATGGCTACAGGCTTTTGGTCTTATAGGGGATCACAACTGTCTGCCTCAAGTCTCAGCAGAGACTTCAGACTTCAATTTTTGAGCACAGATGAGGTCGTTAAGACTTTGAAGACCTGAAGTTGAATTGAATGCATTTTGGATTATGAGCTGGCTGTGACCTTTGGGGGCTGGGCAGAGCATTATGATTTAAATCTAAAATGCTCCCCAAAGGCCATTTGTTTGAAAGTTTGGTCCCCAGCCGTGGCACTGCTCTAGGAAGTCAGGGAACTTTGGGAGGCAGGTTACTGGGGGGCCTTTGAAGGTTTTTACCCAGCGCCCTGGTTCTGGCTGCTCCCTGATCACTAGCATGGGAGGTTCTGTGCCCTGGGCCCACCACGCCTGCCTTGCCTCCATGCCTTCCACCTCTAAGGACTAAAATCCCCTAACTGTAAGCTCCCAGTAAATATTTCCTCCTGTGGCTCAGCTTCGGTTTATTTCTCTGTTGCAGTGATGTAACAGCTGACTAATACAGATATTAAGTCATGGTTATTAACTTAATACCATTTTAACAATGAAAAGTGATTTATAAAATTTTAAATCTGTGTAAGTTATGTGCAAGGTCATATTCAAGGATCCAGAAAGTGGCTGATTCTTGGCAGGAGAACTGGGTAGCTGGGGGACAGGGAAAGAAGAGATGTTCTTTTTATGTCATAAGTAACTTTTCTATCGTTAGAATTTTGACCTGTGGTCTTGTAATGCTTACTCAAAAAGTAAAAATGTTTTAGAATATTTGGTGAAAAATAAAATGCTCAAAATATAGTGTTAAGGAAAAAATCATGGTAGGAAACAGTAAAATTTAGCACGACTATCTTTTATATTTTTAAAAGTACATAGGAAGATATGAACAGATGTTTTGCTTGGCTACATCTTCTACACTAAATGTTACTTTGGTAAAAGGAGAAAAAGAAAAATAGAAAACAAAAATCTCCTCTTTTCTCAGCAGCTCCCAGCCTGAAGACTGCCAGCAGGGCCATCCATTTCCTCTTTTCCTGCCAGGGAACAGAAACTAACTAGAGTCTTTTTTTTTTTTTTTTTTTTTTTTTTCCTGTTACTGGGCATTGAACCCAAGACCTCCCGCTTGCATGCTCTGCAAGTGCTGGACCACTGAGCTGCACCCTCGGCCCATTTTTTACTTTTTGAGACAGGTTCTCGCTAAATTACACAGACTGCCTCTGCCTCCAGAGTTGCTGGGATGACAGGTGTGTGCCACCGTACTGGGCACCTAGAGTCTTCTTGTAGGTTAGAGGGAGTTAGAATTTCAGTAGCTTCTCTGCATTTCATGGGTATGTGAATTGCACACTTGCACAGGGCTCTGTGCTCGGTTTAATGTTTTGCTGGCACTATTCTGAAATCATCTTAATCATTTTGAAGGGGTTCCACGTTGTCATTTTGCAGGATGCATCACACATTATGTAGCTGATACCACTTCAAGGCCCTAGGCTGATTACTTCTCAACCATCATCAGTATTGCCACATTTGAAATTCTTTGAAAAAGTCTTTCATGGGCAGTGTTTAAAATACAAGTGTCTCCAGGCATGTGGTGCACGCCAGTAATCCCAGCACTTGGGAGTCTGAGGCAGGAAGATGGTGAGTTGAAGCCCAGCCTGAGCTATATAGTGAGATCCAGTCTCAAACAAACAAATATAGCTATCTTTTCTTTGAAAGGAAATCTAGGTCCTGAAAGATGTACGGATGTATTCTCAAGTCACACAGTGTCTGATTTGCAACAATCTCTTGGGTAAATCCCTAGGTTACACGGTAGTTTCCTGCTCTTCCAAGCCTATTTACCATGCCACTGACAGCCTCACTCCACCCTCAAACAAGAAACTGAGATAGAGCCCTGAGTGCCGTGGCTCTCACTCCATTCCAATGTCTCTCTCCCTCACTTTCTTCTTCCCCCTTCTCTTTGCGTCTGATGTGCATCCTTTTCTTTTTAATACCTTTCTTTCTGTCCTCATTTTGATTTTTTTTACTTGGAGATCTTAGGAAAATCTTTTTTAAAAATTTCTCTCTCTTGCTGGGCACGGTGGTGCACACCTGTAATCCCAACAGCTCGGGAGGCAGAGGCAGGAGGATTGCAAGTTCGAGACCAGAGGCAGTCTGCGTAACTTAGCAAGACCCTGTCTCAAAAAGTAAAAAATGGGCTGAGGGTGCAGCTCAGTGGTCCAGCTCTTGCAGAGCATGCAAGCACGAGGCCCTGGATTCAACTCCCAGTACCACCAAAAAAAAAAAAAATCTCTCTCTTCATTTGCAAATATCAATGACCTCAACCACAGTTTGAGAATAATGAAAACTTATATCAAAGAAAAGAAAGGACAAGTTTAGATTTGTATAAAGAACCAGTACCTAAAGGACACAAAAGGATCCTTAGGAATCTTCTAAAAGTTCTTAACTTCTAATTTAATTTTTTTTTTTTTGAGATAGGATCTTGATATGATACTCCTGTTGTCCTGGAAGTTGTTATGATGTAGCCCAGGCTTTCCTTGAACTTGGGATTCTCCTGACTCTGTCTCCCCAATACAGGGATTAAGAGAGCATGTCACCATGCCTGGTTGCTAAATCTAGGTTTTCTAAAAAAAAAAAAAAAAAAATCAGCACTTAAACTTTCAAAAACACTTGTTCTGTTCTCTTATTTCTTCTGAACTTCATGGGTATGTGAACTATGCAGTTTCACAGGGCCCTGTGCTTGGCTTAATGCTTTGCTGGCTCTATTTTGAAATTACCTTAGTAATTCTGAACAAGGAGCTCTGAATGGTTATTTTGCAGTAGGTACCACAAATTATTAAGTTGTTTTCTTTTGGAGTTTTAGGTTCATGGTACAACGGAGCACAAGTACACACCCCACACACCGTCTACTTCCACCCATGCAAGCCTCTCCCATCAATGTCCCCCATCAAATGGTACATTTGTTATGGCTGATGAACCTGTATGGATACATCATCATCACTCGAGTTCAGAGCTTACGTTAGGACTCAGGCTTGGTGTTGCAGTTAGTTCATGGGTTTCAGCAAACGTATAATGGTATGTATCCACCATTATGCCACCATACCCGGTACTTTCACCACCCTGTGAATCCTCTGTGCTTGTCTATTCACCCTTCTCTCCCCCAAAATCTCTGGCAAACACGGGGCTTTTCATTGTCTCCATAGTTTTGTCTTTTCCAGACTGTCATATATTTGGAAACACACATATGTGGTCTTTTTAGGCTCACTTCTATTTAGTACTGTTTTTCTTCTATGTCTTTTCATGGCTTGAGAGACCATTTCTTTTCAGCACTGAATAACATTTCATCATCTGGATAGATGGCTACTTATTGATCACCTCCTGAAGGACATCTTTGTTGCTTCCAGGTTTTTGTAGTTATGAATAAAGCTTCTACAAATACTCATTTGCGGGTTTGTATGTAGACTGAAGTTTTCAACTCTTCTGTGTAAATTCCAAGAAGCCCCATTCTGGACTGTAGGGTATGTTCAGTTCTAAAATACTGCCAAACTGTCTTCCAAAGTGGCAGTAACCTTTTGTAATGCCATCGGCAATAAATCAGTTTTTGTTGCTCCATATCCTTGCAACCATTTGATATTGCTAGTGTTCTGCACTTTAGTCATTGACAACAATAGGTGTGTGATGGTATCTCATTTTAATTTGCATGTCTATGATGACACATGACGTGGAACTCTTCTCATGTGTTTACCATCTTTTCACTTTTTATTCTTTCTTTTTTCTTGTGTTTTCTTTTTCTTTTTCTTTCTTTCTTCTTTTTGTCGTATGGTGGGATAGAACAATTGAACTCAGGGCCTTGTTCATGCTAGGCAAGAGCTTTCCCTCTGAGCTGTATTCTCAACCCCTTTTTTATTTTTGACTTTGAGACAGGGTCTTTCTAAATTGTGCAGGTTGCCTCTGGTCTTGAACCTGCAAACCTCCTGCCACAGCCTCCTGAGTTGCTGGGATTACAGACATGTGCCACAGCGCCCAGTGCCCTCTATCTTCTTAATGAGATGTGTGTTAAGATATTTAGCCCATTTCTAAATCAGGTTGTTTTCTTACTACTGTTTTTAAAATTGATTGCTTGATTGCAGTACTGGGGGCTTGAACCAGGACTTGCACATGCCAGGCAAGTGCTCTACCACTGGGCTGCACCCCCAACCTCCATTTTTTTTTTATCTTGAGACAAGGTCTTGCCAAATCATGCAGGCCGCTTCTGGCCTTGTACTCCCAAATTGCTGGGATTACAGGTGTGCACCACCACAACGGGCTCCTTACTATTGAGTTTTAAGAGTTCTTTCTGTACTACACAATGAAAAAATGGTAAGTTTGTAGCAAGTGAACATATTCTCCAGATGTGTATTAAAATTTTTAATTCCTCATTAATTTCCCTATATTATAATCTTTGAAACCCCCTGGTGGCCATAAAAGGAATTGTGAACAAAACGCATTTCATTTTCAAATTCATTTAAAATACACACACACACACACACACCCTTTAGAAGTGTGCTTAACTTCTAACTTAAGATAACAGAACAAACACATACATATGCCTCTCCTCTCGGGATCTCAACGACACAACAAGAGAGCGGCACAGCAATAAATCCATGGCAACAAAGGATTCATGGTCCAGAAACTGCAGAATCTCTGGAAACAGAAAGTAGCTGGATTCATAATAATCGGTTTCCCTATCACTTCCAAAACATACCAGGGGTGCAGTGAAGGCAGTTGCTGCTGAGTCCTAGAGAGGGGCTGAGGAACCAGTGGACCAGTGCAGAGGGAAGGGGTTAGTCAGGAAGCAGCACTCAAGTGTGAACTCAGAGCACTGCTGAGAACCTCCAGGCATGGACCTCTTCCCACTTGCAAAGAACAAATGGTGGTCGCACTTTCTGTCCTCTGTCTCACAAACTGCTTTCTAGACACAGTACCGAGCCTCACTGACTCAGACCTCCTCTGGCTTCTAGAGAGTGAAGGTTCCGGCCCTGGAGGAAGAAGAAAACACGTACTTTGGAAATTGTGGGGCTCCCAGGCCATCCCACTGCCACGCTCACAGGACCAGTCATGAGTGGGCACCAGCCCCGTTCAGCGGAGGCCTTTGGTGTCACAGCAGTATCCATGCTCGTTGCCTACCCTCATCAACTACACATGGCTAAGCTGTCCCTATGGGGTTGTGATCTTACTCCTGGGACCTCAGACTGATGACCCATGTGACGGGGGACTCACTGCTTCAGTAGGACAATGGCTGTTCCTGGGTGGTAGAGAGCCAAAGAGTCACAAATAAAACATTCACCTTAAAATTTACTTTTGAAAAACTCAACATCTAATTTTTAAAAATTTGGTAGGGAGGAGAAATTAAGGAAGTACTCAGTTTAGCTTTAAAACAGTGGTGTAACAGTTCGACTGAAGTAGGACAGTGACCCGTGATTTCCTTCCATTTATCTTTTGACCAATAAACGTTTAAATTGTTCAATCTGTGTCACATCAATTTGGCCCATAGCCTTACTTCTTAACAAACACTTAAGCATTAAAATGCCAATCTATAGACTCATTCGTCAGGTTCCCAGAAGTAACTTGATCATGGTTTATTAAATAAAAGCAATGGGCTCAGTGACAGCAGTATCAAATGTGAAAACAGACTGAATATAAACAAACAGTTGAGGCTATAAAGGAAAAAACAAAACAGCAAGTAATAGTAATAGAGTACTTAAATGTTCTGTTAGGACTTGACCTAGCATTCCACTTCCAGGAGTTTGTATGGCAGAGAATACAAAAAGCAAAATAGCAACATATGATTATTTCCATGTTATTTCATATTCCACAGTAGAAATCAGTAAACTGTTTCTGTAAAGAGCAGAGAGTAAATGTTTCAGGCTTTACAAGAACACGATCTATTGTAATTACTCACTTCTGCAGATGTGGCACAAAAACAGTCATGGACAGTACGTTAAAGAATGAATGTGTGTTCCTAAAAAAAATTTACTCATGGGCACTGAAATCTGAATTTCATATAATTTTTCTATAGTAAAAAACACTTGATTTTCAACCTTTTAAAAATGTAAAAACTACTCTAGGCTGGCCAGGATTTAGCTCAAGGGCTGTGGCTTGCCAAGCTCTATTGTACAGCATCATTTTTAAAGGCTGCATGGTATTCCACTCTATTATTAGCTTAAGTCCTTCATTTATATAAACATCACCAGGATTAACATTTTTTTGTGGTATAGTTTTACACATCTATGATTATTTTCTTTGGATAAACTCCCAGAGGTGAACTTGCTGGACCAAAATATGTAAAATTCTAAGCATCCCCCCGTGTCTGTTCTATTCTTCTGACTTTTCTTATCTTCCTTTTCTTCCCCTCTCCTACTCTTACTCTTTTCCAGCTCTGATCCCTCTGACGTACTTCTCCGGGTTGCTTTTCTATATGCAAGTCCAGTGGATGTGTCATTGGCCCAGCTGGTTCTGGGCCAGTTAGTCAGCTGAAGCTGAGGAAGGCTGCGAAGGTGACAGTGTGGCTACTCCCACTTTCCCAGAGTTCACGATGAAGGATTAATTTTCCTACCCAGTATGCATTAGTCTAGCAGAATAAAAATGTTATGACACACAAACGAAAGGGAAAACACCAGGACTGTGAGATCTTTCCATCACTGCCTACATGGGGAGAAAGTCCAAATATTAGATTCTTTTTGGTCTTGGTCTTTCCTCTAGTTACGGGCCAACCACAACAAACATAATGATAAACACAATAAACCTCAAATAAGAACTTTTTTATTTGGTTCTCTATATAGAGCACCCCTAACAGATGCCCATGAAATCTTAGTTTTTCCCAGTGAGTCTTCCCTGATTGGCTGTCCTTGACTTTTGAACAACCTAAAATTTATATACTTCATATTCGCCTGCTTAGGCTGCCATAACAAAATGCCACAGACTGGGTACCTTAAGCCAGTGACGTTTATGTTCTCCCCTCCTGGAGGCTGGAGGTCTGAGCTTGGCATGGTGGCACGGCTGGGTTCTGGTGAGGACTCTCTGGCTTGCAGACAGTGGCTTCCTTGCTGTGTCTTCACAGGGCAGAGAAAGAAAAAGCTTTTTCGTGTCTCTTATCAAGAACCTAATTTCCCAAAGCCTGGATGCAACCCAATTCCAGAACACATACGAGTTGTACATTTAAATGAGCATCAAAGTGAACCCGGTTAAATGATGCATTGCACCCAGTGTATTACTATGAATTTTATACACACACACACACACACACACACACACACACACACACACACACGCATGTGGGTTTGTGTGTGCATGAGAAAGGAAGATACACTGATAAGGAATAATCTCCAAAATATTTTCTTCTCTTCTTTCTAAAGACAAGGTCTCAATATGTAGCCGAGGTTGGTCTTGAACTCACCATCCTCCTGCCTCAGCCTCCCACAGTGCTGGGATTACAGCGTACACCATCATGCCCGACACAGAAGAGTTTGTGTGTGCCATCATTTCATTCTTTAAAAATGTTCCATATGAGCAGGGCATGGTGGCTCATGCCTTCAATCCCAACAGGGATTGTGGGAAGCAGAAGCAGGTTTGCAAGTTTGAAGTCAAAGGTAGCCTGAGTAACTCAGTGAGATCCTGTCTCAAGATAAAAAATAAAACATGGGCTGGGGGTGCAGCCCAGTGGTACAGCATTTACAAAGTATGTGGAATCCCTGGTTTCAACTTCCAAATACTGCCAAAAAGAAAAGTATGTATATGTATATTTGAATCTATTGATGCTATCTATCTTTAGAAACACAGGAAATAAGTAATTGTTGCTCCAGAATACAAGTAGGAGAGGTACTTTTCATTATATGCTTTTCTGCACTGCTTGAACTACTAAAAATTTGGTGCATGTGCTTTCTACTTAAATTTTTTTTTTGAAAAAAGGGATCAGGCATGGTGGTACATCCATATAATCCCAGCATTCAGGAGGCTGAGACAGGAGGATCACCAAGTTTGAGGCCAGCCTGGATTGCATAGCAAATTTGAGTTGGAGAGTCTACCTAATGAGACCCTGTTTCAAAGCACCCTACTTCCCCACAAAAAAGGACTTCAATGTGGTACTACATATGGCATTCTTAACAAACTAAGAAGAAAGCCAAGCAATCAGAGAAATGGCCAAAGGCAAAGGAAAAATAAAAACCAATTAAATAAAGTAATACAAACAAGGCCAAGTGCAGGGGTGCATGCCTGTAATTCCAGCTACTTGGGAGGCCGAGGTAGGTAGATTGCAAATTTGAGACCAGAGGAAGCCTGTGCAACTTAGTAAGACAAGATAAAAAATAAAAAAGGGGCCAGGGGTGCAGTCCAGTGGTAGAGCACTTGCAAGGTATATGCAAGGCCCTGGGGTTCAACCTCCTGCTCCTCAATACTGCAAAAAATAAACCAAATGAAATAAAAAATAAACAGAAAGAAATATAAACAAAATACAAACAAAATACAAAGAAATACAAACAAAACCTAACACATCCCTGCCTGCAGCCGTACCACTGTGGCGTTGGATCCCATCAGATCTCAGAAGCTAAGCAGGGTCAGGCCTGGTTAGCCCTTGGATGGGAGACCACCTGGGAATACCAAGTGTTGTAGGCTTGGGAGAAGGACCTGGAAACCCACTCCCAAAAAGCAATCAGCCATTGAAAACCCTATGAACAGCAGAGAAGCATGACAATAGCGTTTTTTCTGTTGTATGTAGGGTTGCTACGAATCAGACATGACTCGACAGCACCTAACAACTACAACAAAACAACAACAGAGCCCTAATAAAGAGAAAGACATGTCACAGTACCAAAGCACCAATTAAACATGGCACTAACTAAAACATTTTGTCATATTCAACATTGATAATAGTGGAAAACTTTACTGGTAGAACAATAAACCTTGAGAGAGGGTCACTTGGCAGTAACCATGGAAATTAAACTGTGTACAACATACGACCCAAGGGTCACACTACTCTTCAGGAACACCGCGCAGAGCACACAGGGCTCTATCATCTAAGCAGCACATCACAACCACCGGGAGCCCTGGCTCTGGAACCACACTGCCTCGGCTCAAACCCCATTTTCTAGCTTTCTGGCAGATTTTTCAATGTTCTGGACTTAGTTTCTTCACTCATAAAATAGAGATTATAAAAGTATCCACCTCTTGGAGTTTTGTTATAAGCATTAAATAACTTAATACATGCCTTATAAATTAATAAACAACTTTTTAACTGACAAACTTAAAGGCAAAAATACTTAAATTTAAAATGTCTTTATTCATTTATATAGTAAATACTATCTCCTACTAAAAAATGTCTCTCCATCTGTCAAGCTCAGCTGAAAAATTCAGGAATGCCTTTTCCTTATCACATACTGACATGATATAGGACACAGGATGTAAAAGTTAATTTAACAGACATCATTAAATACTTCACATGAATCTTGGATAAATGGTTAAAATTATAGACCAGCATTAAATGTGGGCACAGGGAGATTCCATGAACACCAGTGGGTTTAATAGAAGATGGGTTTGCATTGATTTCTGGTAGCCAACGTGGTTTCAGTGAATCTTTAAATGCCCAGTTCCAAATCTTCCAGTTCCTGAAGAAGGGCTGTCTCCTTTTGAATTTTCTCCAACTAGAAAGTGTAAAACAATGAAGTTATTAAATAGGAGATGAAATAAGTGTTGCATCTGCAAATGAAATAGTAAAGGAGAAAAAAGTTGAAAGAAATATTTCTTATACTTAATAGATTCATTAGTAAACCCAGATTAAAAAATACAGGTTAGAAACAAGTTCTAACTCGATATCTGTTACGAATCAAAGGGCCAAAGAACAGAAGCTATCTTACTGTGTCCCTTTCAGGTCAGTAAAATTTCCACTCTACATCTGGGCTTAAAAGTTCTGTGAATAAGAGGATGAAAAGGCAAACAGGACAACGCAACTTGAGATACAGGAAAGGAAGAGCCCTTCATATTTGCCTAATATAATAAGCTGTTGTTCATCAGTGATGAACTTAAGATAAACTTCAGACATGACTCATACACCATGATCTCTATCTCCTCTTCCCTTATTAAAGAGTAAGACTGCTCAAAAGTAAAAAATATTATAACGAATATGGCATATGATTTTCAAAATAAGATGTTTAAATCTGCGTTCTTTTTGTCTGATTAAATAATTGCTTACAATAAACAGGAGAAGGGTGGTAATGACTATAAGCCCAAAATGAAAAATGCAGAATATACCTGATTTTTTTCTAGCTGTTTTCCAGCTGCTGCTTGTTCTTTCAGTTGTTCGATAGCTTTCAGTTTCTGTAGCCATCAGATATGAGTCAAGAGAAGGGGGGAAAAAAGTCATTTTCTAATGCAAATTTTCTTAACTGAATGATATGAATATGAGCCTGAATAGGGAGACTCAATTACCTTATATTTCTATCAAGAATGGCCTATTAAAACACGGTCAGCTATTTTTTAAAGTTAAATATAAAATTGTATATGTTAAAAACATGGGATTTGGCAAAATGTTTTTCAGGCTTTTAATTAATGTTACTGTGTCTGTGTGTGGTGGAGTGGGGAGAGGAGCGGAGAAGAGAGGGAGGAGAGGGGAGGGACGGAGGGACGGAGGGACAGAGGGACAGAGGGAGGAAGGGACGGAGGGAAAGAGAGAGAGACAAGAGGCAGGTACACATATGCAAATACACCAGTAATTTCGGCAGTTAGTTTAACACTCCTTGTACCTGGACAATGTCTGGAGAAACCTCATAATGCAACTGGGGAGCTCTAGAGACCCAGTTTACCCCTAGGGCTACCACCACATGTTGGTTGCAATTTCCCAAGTTAATAAACTTTTGTCTCTGTTTCTTCATCTTTAAAACTGGAATAAAATATTTGTTCCTACCTGTGTCACAGGTATCATAATGAAATACTGAGATGAAAGTGGTCACCATTTTCTGTACAAATATACATTATTTCTTATGACTCCAAAAATTAATAATAGGAGTAAGAGCCATTAGGCATTTGTGAATGGAACAGAGCACCATTCGTAAATTGTCACAGCATTTCACAGGGAGAAAGCGACAACGAGAACTAGTACCAACGTCTTCAACACCTGTCTTCAGGCACGTAAGTACTATTCTTTACGTAACTCTCATGTATACGCCCTGCAGTGTACACAGCTGGTTGTCATTTAAGTCTCCCACCTTCTTCAGGTTCTTAATTTTTTTGTCAACTTCAGGGTCACCAGAAGTTGACTGAGAGACTGTGTTGCGAGGTGTGCTCTGCGGGGCAGGAGGAGGAGCCAAATCTGGACTCTTGTCACTTCTTGCTTCCTGCAGGAAATATTTTTAAAAATTCAATTTTATGAATGAAGCCATACAAGTATTTCAATTAATATAGTCTTAGAATATAAAATACAGCAGGCAAATACGTGATTTTATCTACATTTTATATAAAGAATCTGAATTAAAACACATGAGGTATGCTGCATAGTCCCCTAATAGAAATGAAATGACCTTATCAGAGAGAACTAGGAGGTTTCTGTATCAATCAAGCATTCCAGATTTTTGGATATCCTGGGGCGTGCCACAATATGGATGGTTTGGAAATGTTGAGAGGGCTTTTCTAATGAAGGTGTTTAAAAGTTCACTCTAATGATCTCTTCCAAAATTACAGTTATGTATGAGCAAGTAGAGCTGGGATTTAGCTCAGTTGGTAGAGCACTGCTCGGCAGTCTCTGAGGTCTCGAGTTCGATTCCCAGTGCCGCAAAAATGGGAGAAGGACATGGCAACCCACTCTCAAGGCAATCCCGAAACAAGCAGCCATTGGAAACCCTATGAGGGTCGCTATGAGTTGGTCCCTCACAACTCGACGGCACCTAACAACAATGAGCAAGTAGATGTCATGGCTGATATGCAAAGGAGAGTCTTATATTTATTTACAATTGGATCAATTCAGCTCTGCAACAAAGCGCCAGGGGAAACTTTTTTATTCTGAAAAGGACCCTTCACTGCTTCTAGTGTTGTCAGACCTCTGCTTACCTTTCTGGCCTCATCGTTCCTCGTTGAAGGACCAGATTCTGAGCCACCTTTATATCCACTGCGGAGCCACACACTCCTGCCTCCAAGCTTTTGTGTATACAGTTCCTTGTGACTACAATACTTTCCCCACAAGTCACCTGGCTGACCCCTACTTATCTTTCAAGTCTCCTGGAAAAGTCCATACCCCAAAACTGGATTAGCTGCGCCTTTCCTGGTCTCCTGTAACACCTGGTGTGCACTCCTATTGGAACACTGCATTGCACTTAGTTCCCTAGTGCAGTACTTGCTTTATTGTATGTGTTAAATAAATAAAAGAGCAAAAAATAACTCTCCCTTTGTAATTACACGATGTATGTTTGGACAAGAGGGGAAAAAAGTTGTTTTAAGTCTTTATTCGCCTTGAAGTTCTATTTCTTTCTTCTAGGGGCTGGGATTTAGCTCAGTTGGTAGAGTGCTGCTCTGCAGTCTCTGAGGTCCTGAGTTCGATTCCCAGCACTGCAAAATGGGAGAAGGACGTGGCAACCCACTCCCAAGGCAATCCCGAAATAGTCAGCCATTGAAAACCCTATGAGGGTTGCTATGAGTTGGACACCGACTCTAAGGCACCTAACAACAACAACAACAACAACAACATAGTACACAGAAGTGATCTAGAGCTAGAAACTCAAGCACTGCCAGCAAGACTGTCTGAGGGGCACAGCAAGCAGCTGTTAAAAATGTGCCCCTGCTGTGGTCTGCATTTGTGTGTCCTCCTCAAAGTCATGTGTTGGGATGTGATGCTTAGGGTGACAGGGCCTTTAGGAAACGACTAAGTCCTGAGTGTTCCACCTTCGTGGACAGAGTAAGTGCCCTTATAAAAGAGCCTCACGGGAGCTCCCCTGCCCTTCCCAGTAAGGAAACACACAGAGTGAAATGAATGAGAAACAAGCCTTCATCAGTCACTGAATCTCCGTGTACCTTGCTGTCGGCCTCCCTAGCCTCCAAAGCTATGAACGAGAAATTTCTGTTGTTTAAAAACTCCCCAGTCTCAGGTATTTTGTTATAGTAGTCTGGAGAGACTAAGATACCCATTCTGCCTGATGATATCTCAAAAACGTGGTCACCATGACTTCGCTAACCAAACACCCCCAGCTCAGCTGATTAATACGATCACCATGAGCCATACGATATGACAGTTTAGTTGTCAATGCACTGCTGTCTTTTAAACTATATAATCAAATATTTTATTTGATTATAAAATATTATTTTAAAACAACGCCACTGTTTTGAGTACTTCTGATATTTAGATTCTCAGCTGGATAACTTCATATAGTAATGTCATACTAAGTGACAAAAACGGCTTTATTGCCACGCAATTTCCAGCTTCTATGAAAAAACATACGTTTTAAGGAAAGCAAACTATACTACTTCACATAGGTTCCAGCAAAAGTATCTACAACAAGGAACATATCCTACATAGTCCCATTGGGATCTCAAGTTTTTGCTGCTATTGTTATGGCTTTTGTAGTTGTTGCTGTTTTGAGACAGGGTCTCCCTATGCAGCCCAGGCTGGCCACATGCTGATCCTCCTGCCTCAGCCTCCCAAGTGCTGGGATTAACGGCGCAGGTCACCATGCCCGGCTGGAATTTTGGGTTTAAAGGTGAAGCCAAGTTTCTTCCATCATTGCTGGTTTAGATCGTCAATGTCCTCTAAAGGTGCAGTGTTAAAGGTTTGGTTCCCAGGGTAGTACTATTCGGAAATGGTGGAGCCTTCGGGAGGCGTGGCCTAAAGGGAGGTTACTAGGTCTTTGGGGATGTGCTCTTGAAAGGGTGTTGGGACCCCAGCCCCTTTCTCTGCTCTCTCTGCTCCCTAGCTCATGAGAGGAGTAGCTTTTACTCCGCTATGTGTTTCTGCTATCACACACTGCCGGTCATTGGCACAAAGCAACAGGGCCAACCAATAATGCGCCAGACTGTCCAAATTGTGAATCAAAATAAATCTTTTGTCTTTGTAAGATGACTACCACTACTTGACTGTTGTGATGGGAAGCTGACTAGTACAATCACCCCATTATAAAGCTAGGATTACTTAGAAATTCACAGGCAATCACCAAAAACAAACAAAGAACCCCCCCTTCCCCAAAACCCCTAAGACATCCTGGCTATTTAAGTCTAACTACAACTACATTTTGTAATGTAGCAGTCAAATAGTCAAGTCTTTAAACTTCAGAGCTTAAAGGTAATTGGCTTTTTATTGCTTTATTCTGAAGAGATCAAGTACCACCAATACCTGCTTTGCGGCTTTCTTAGCTTCATGCTTCCTTTGATTTTTAAGGGCTGTTTTTGATAATGGCTTATCACTTCCTGGATGTGGTTTCATATTCTGGGGTGGTTCCTCTTCATGCTATGGAAAAGGTAAAATAAGCAATTTTGAAATCAAGTCCATGTTTTAAAAACATACAAAACAACGAATTATCTTTTGCCAGTACAGGATAAACTTAGTTTATCAAACTTATTTTAAGATCACTGGGTCTGCATAGTGGCTCATGCCAGCAGGTTCAAGGCCAGAGGCAGCCTGCAGAACTTAGTGAGACCCGGTCTCAAAATACAAAGTAAAAATGGGCTGAGGCGTTAGCTCAGTGGTTGAGTGCTTGCAGAAAGCATGCATAAGGCTGGGGTTCAACTCCCCAGTACAGCAAAAAACAAACAAACAAACAAAAATCCCTGGTAAGGAATGTTCCAAAATTCTTATTAGTAATTGCACACTCCAACTGTGAGAAGAGATTTAGCAAGGATCTCCCTGTTAGTTGACATACAAGTATCTCAGTTTAAAAGAGCTGGCAAAATTCACTAGTTTCATTTAAACAGTGGAATTGTTTTAGTACTACTAGAGGCACAAACTGGGGTCTAACTCAGTTGGTAGAGTGCTGCTCTGCAATCTCTAAGGACCCAGGTTCGATCCCCATTACTGCAAAAAAAGAAACACTAGAAGGACATGGCAATCCACTCACAGGCAATCCCAAACCAATTAGCCATTGAAAGCCCTGTGAGTGTCGCTATGAGTGGGACTCAACTCAGCAGTCCCTAACAACAGCAACAACACTAGAGGGACATGATTTTTATGAAACTGGATGCCAATAACACCTTCTGCTGAGATATTCCGATCTGACTACTGCCAACAGAAACCTTGCTGCCTCACATTTCTTCACACAAAGAATTACTTGCTGAGCCTTGTAAAATCAGAGATTAGAAGATTAAACCATGTTTAAACAGAACATTTCAATGGAAGTTCGGAAGTTACAGGCATATTGCTTAGTCAAGGAGGAAGTTATTCTTTTGTTTCGTGGGAGTGAGGAGAGGGATAAGAATTTTTATTCTTGAAACAGTATCTACTTCCCTGAGTGCCTAATAACAAACTATACAGCCTTCTTTACTTGCACAGTTCCAGCTTACAGCTCCTGTCTGGTCAACTTTCTAATAATACCCAGTAATATTGTCGCTCATTCTTGGACCACCTTAATTTATTAACATCACAGAAATCGAGGACATTAACCTGTGCTCTCTCTCGGGCTCTGAAATGCTAACATTTTAAAAGTATTTTAGAATCTAATGAATACTCTAGCCATAACTTTACAGGAAAGGTGAAGGATGAATGGTCTAAGGACAACAAATGAGTTTGTTTTAAAAACTCAGAAATGTCGGCTAAGTTTCCAGACCCATTTTACCTTCATAATCAGCATTTTGGCAAGCTGGACCTATGGCATCTTACATCAGCTATAGCTGCTATGGCTGTTACGGAGGGCACGAGCTCACCCCTTCCCCATTCTCCCCACTTGGCACTGCCTTACATCACTGGCCTCACCTGACAGACGTTTGAATTTGAGCCCCTGATCTACAAAGCTAACGTGTCATATTCCACTTAAAACTTAAAAATGTAAATCATTTTAACAATAGGAGCTGTTCTTCACCTTCAGCAGTAGGTTCTTGATCTTTTCCCCGGAGTTGGTGCTCTAACCAGGTACTAAGGAACACAAGAACACAAGAAAACTCTAGAGAATGACACACAGTGGAAACTCTTTCCTACCAAGGCAGCAGAACTTTACTTACCAGTTTGGAGTTGGTGACTGGTTTATTTCTTAAGGCTGGGGGTCTGTAAGCTGTCGCAACTTTAGGTTCTTCACTGGGTACTTCGCTTGGAACTGCTTGGTAAGTGATTGTTTTTGCTGGAAATATTCCCTCTAAAAATGGCTGCCAGGAAACCTGCCATAATTCTCCATTTGATGGCACATCGTATTTATACAAGACAGAGCCAGTGTAATGCCAAATCTTGTAGCCGTTATTAACACGTAACCTGGGAGCACAGGTGGCTGTTAAGATATGCTCCCCGTCTGGGCACCAGGCAAAATATGTAGAATCAGAAGCCACTGGCTTGGAAATAAGTTTGTAGTTCTTAACATCCCACACTTCCATTTGTCCCCTGAGATTTCCAAATCCAGCCAGTACTAATATATGTCCATGAGGGCTATAGTAGGCTGCATTGCGGGGTCCAGTTCCAAAGTCAAACACCGGATCACATTTCAAGTTGAAAATGGTTGCTTTGGCAGGCATAAAACCATAAACAGCGCAAAACTCAGTAGAACTAGAATTCCAAACTACATCATAAATTGGGCCATTTTTTGCTAGAAAAACAATATAAAATCCAAATTAGCAATAAAGAATTATGTGAATATATTTATTAGCGTAAGTTATAAACATATCACTCATAAACAGGTCAAGTGGTAAAAAAAAAATACTCCAAAAACTTCAAGCCATATTAAAACTAACCTATCTTACATGATATGCTCTGGGGACTAATGTATAATATTAAATTTAAGAACCTCTACTGAATCTTGATTTTGCTCAAACATTTTGGCAATGGGGGTTTAGGGAAGCCAAAATGGGTTTACGGTTAATAGTTCATTACTATTAATGACAAAATTTTTTTTGAGATGAAGTCTCACTATGTTGTTTAGGCTGGTCTTGAACTCCTGAGTGCAAATGGTCATCCCGCCTGAGCCTCCTGAATGCTCAGACTAGGACTACAGGTGCACAGTATCAAGCCTGGCAATAAATTTTTCCTGGGAAGGGTAATGTATGTGCATGGTGATAAAACTTCCTGAAATGATCTCAAATTAGCTGGAAAGACATACCACAAAAATAAGTCCCTCTATACAAAGGCAACCCTCTGTTCTATTTCTTGCATATCCTTTCAGAATATTTTCATTGAAATAAAGCATCTGCCTCTTAAACGCACACACAAATGACAAGGTTCTAGAGCTTTGTTATTTTATTTAGTGCTGTAACTTAAGAGGGCTTGGGTTTAGTTCTGTTGGTAGAATGCTACCCCACACTCTCTGAGGATCTGGGTGTGGTCCCCAACACCACAAAAACAGGAGAAGGACATGGCAATCCACTCCCAAAGCAATCCCAAAACAATCAGCCATGGAAAACCCTGTGAGGGTCGCTATGAGTTGGACACGACTTGACAGCACCTGACAACAGCAACAACATAACTTGAGAGGAGAGGTGTCCAACTTTTTAGCTTCCCAGGGATGCACTGAGTAAAGAGGAATTGTCTTGGGCTGCACATAAATCATATAATTAATATAGTTGTTGTTGGGTGCCAGAACTCACGATCCTCTTGAGCTGTTGGGATTACAAGTGGTGCCACAGCACCTGGCTCCACACCTATTTTTGTTTTCAGTTATTGATTGGTATTTTACTTGGTTTACTTGATACCTTAAGAAAATTCATCTTTTCTCACATTCATCCCTTGTCTGTTATTTTTTCCCCAGTATTTGGGATGTTAAGCCCAGGACCTCATGCGTGCTAGGCAAGTACTCTACCACTGAGTGGCACTCCCCAGTCCCCTTTTTCATTTCTTATTTTGAGACAGGGTCTGATGAAGTTGTGCAGGCTGCCTTAGCTTCCCAAGTAGCTGGGATCACAGGCTGTGCCATGGCACCTGGCTTCCTTGTCTGTTTTTTTAAAAATATGTATTTCTCTCATGTTTTGCTTGCCTTGCTTAACTTGTAGACTTGACTCTTCCTCCAGTGTAGAAATCTATAAGGTTTATATATTCAAATTTACATTTTTTCTCTTACGATTTCCATATTGCTTAGAAAATCTAAGACTAGAAAAAAATTCTCTCATACTTTCCTCTAGTTTTTTCCCAGTCTTATGTATAATTTTATGGCACAACTAAAGTTTATTTCATTAAGAGATAGAGGTATCAACTTTTTGTTCCAAACGAACGATAAATTAAATGACCAATACTTTCTCCACTGACTGAAATCCTCACTTTATTATATGTTAATGCCTATGAAAGTATAGGTCTATTTCTGTACTGTTCTAGTTCATAAATTTACCAGTGTACTCATGAGCCAGAACCAAATTATCCTAATTACAGTTGCTGCTAGAGGTATAGCTCAGTGGTAAAGCACTTGCCTACCATGTGTGAGGTTCTGGGTTTAATCACCAGCTCTGGGGAAGTGGAGAGGAATCTACAAATACAATTCTTTTACATTTTAATACCTGGTAGTATCATTATTCCAGAACTCCCCCGCTCTGGTCCTTTTCAGCAAAAGTTTTCAAAATATTCTTGTATGTTCTTTTTCATTTTCTTTCTTTTCTTTTTTCTTTTGGAGAGGGTGGGGTACTGGTGGGCTGAACCCAGGGCCTCATGCATACTTTGCAAGCATTCTATCAGTAAGCTGCACCCTCAGCCCTTTTACAATTTTTTTAACCTTGCGACAGGATCTAAGTTATGCACGCTGCCTCCGGCCTTGAACTTGTGATCCTCCTGCCTCAGCCTCCCAAGTCACTGGGATTATAGGCATGCACCGTCATGCCCAGTGTTTGTTCATTTCTCACTATCAACTTTAGAACCAGTTACTTAGTTTAATCAACTACCAATGACCTTTAAATTTTAGATTAATTTGGGGAGAAATGACATCTTTCATAAATTTTTTTTGTTAAAGTTCAGTTTGTCTTTCTGAAGTTTTTAAGTTTTCTTCCCATAGGCCTTATATCTTTTTTATTTTTTGCTGCATATAGAATCTTTCTCTCCATTATTTTTAAATGGTTGTTGTTTATATTGTGACTTCATCAATGCAAGCAGAAATGATCCAGTTTTCTCCTTTTAAAATTCTATGTCTGGCTGGGCGTGGTGGCGCATGCCTGTAATCCCAGTGGCTTGGGAGGCAGAGGCAGGAGGATCACGTGTTAAAGACCAGAGGAAATCTACATAACTTAGCGAGACCCTGTATCAAAAAGTTAAAAAAAAAAAAAAAAAAAAAAAAAAAAAAAAAAAAAAAAAAAAAAAAAAAAAAAAAAAAAAAAAAAAAAAAAAAAAAAAAAAAAA